>JADRCC010238532.1:0-10950 GCA_019843855.1 Hylomyscus alleni
TGTGTGTGTGTGTGTGTGTGTGTGTGTGTGTGTGTGTGTGTGTGGTTGTGTGTGTGTGTATGTGCATGTGTGTGTGCATGTGTGTGTGTGTGATTTGGGTACACATGTGTATTATGCATGTATATAAAAGTCATATATAGACATCCGGTGTCATTCTCAGTCACACTAATCTTACTATTTTGAGACATGGTTTCTCAATGACCTGCAGCTTGCTGATTAGAAATAATGGCTGGCCCTTCTCAGGAGTTTTCTTTTTCTCTCTCTTCTGACCAGTTGTATTACAGGTGTGTGCCTTTTTAACTTGGGTTCTAGGGATTAAATTCAGGCCCTCGTGTGTGTATAACACTCAGCTTACTAACTGTAACATCTCCTCAGGTCCTATATGTTTTGAAAGATCTGAGAACTCTTAAGGTCTCCATCCTGAGAGCTGAATGCTCTTGGCAGTGACAAAGTTAAACATGTAAAACATGACTCTCCAAGGAGTGTGTTCATTTTATAAAGTGAAAAGTAATTTTAGCACATATTTTTATGATGACCTTATATTAAAATCTAAAGCATATTACCTAATTCATTTCTATTTTATATTTTCTATCTTTCCTTGACCACCAAGGTATAAAAAGCATCTTTTAAATTTTTCATGAGTATCATAATTGCTCTTCTGGACCATAAAGTTATTGCCTTCATGTTTTTTTATTTCAAACTTTTCTTACATGCAATATTACTGATCTTGTGATAGTGAGATTATATGAATGAGACAATCATTTTCCTTTCAAGCAAAAACTGTATGCAAGAAAAAGCCACATCTATCAACAAGGTGGCAGCATAGTCTCCCATGGGCCACAAGTAGCACAGCCTAGAGACATGTACTGCAGAACTCAAGAGCTTTTTCAAATGGCTTTCCCCAGATTTCCCAGTGATACAAAGAATCCTGTGAATCACTGGATTGAAGCACATTCCCCTCCTAGTTCACTAGAACAATTGAAAGAATACGTAATTTTTATTCCAGTAATCTGATACATTTATTTTGATCATTTTAAGCGTCATCCTTTGATTCTGATGTTAATTGTTCTTGTTTTATGATGTTGCTGTAATAAACCATCTTGGCCTAAAGCAACTTGGGAGATGGAGGAGTTTATTTCTTCTTACACTTTTAAGAGTAACACCCCATCTCTGAGTGAACTCAAGACCTGAAGGTAGGTTGGCTTGCTCTTCTAGAAAATTTACTTATAGCTAAGAGACTATAACAGGAATCATATAGGGTGCTATTTGCTGTCTCTCTGGTTCCCTCCCAACTTATATATTGCTTATCTAGCTTTTAGCCTTGCCCAGAATGGCATGCCAAGGAAATGGCACAGTTCACAGTGGCTTTACCCTCTCGTATCAGCTGATAAAATAAAGACAGTCCCTTATGGATGAGCTCACAGACCAACATGATAAAGACATTATTCAATTGAAATGGTCTTCAGGATCCTCTAGGCTCTTTCAAATTGACAGTTAAAGCTAAATAGAGCACTAATCACTTAATCAAACAGGAGCTTAATATATATATAAGCTTACTTATAAATTTTACTCTCTTGCAGTTGAGAATATTCTCTTAGAGAAAAATAAAGTGGTCACTGTTTCATTCAAAATTCTGAAAAAAAAAATTCTGTGGTCAAGACAGAACTTGACATTTGCTGTAGTAGGTCACAATAGTACCATATTGTGCAAATAATAGGCTCACAAATCAAAGAGTCCAATTTCAACCCTAAGAATGACAGTGATCAGAAAACCAAAGAATAAACATGGTTTCTCAGTCTTCTCTGCTGTTTTTGAGTCCAAATATGCAAGTAAATTATTGTGATGCCTTTGTGTCTGTGGGATCCATCCCACATACAGTCACCAAACCCAGAAGTGTCTAACAAGTGGATGCTAACCAGTGCTTGCTGACAGGAGCCTGATACAGCTGTCTCCTGAGAGGCTCTGCCAGTGCCTGACAAATACAGAGGTGGATGTTCTCAGCCAACCATTGGACTGAGCACAATGTTCCCAATGAAGGAGCTCGAGAAAGGACCCAAGTAGATGAAGGAGTTTGCAACCCCATAGGAGGAACAACAATATGAGCTAACCAGTACCCCCTGAGTTTCTGGGGACTAAACCATCAACTAAAAAGTACACATGGAGGGACCCATGACTCCAGCTGCATATGTAACAGAGGATGGCCTTATCATTCATCAATGGGAGGAGAGGACCTTGGTCCTGAGAAGACTCGATTCCTCAGTGTAGGGGAATACCAGGATATAGTCAGAGTTTTCTGAAAACCTAAGATAATCAAAGCTGATGAGAGGTGTAGAGGAGAGGCAATAAAGAATCAACTTACCCTAGCTCTATGCAAAGCAGGCATTTAGTGGTTCACGTGGAAGTGTGTGTGTGTGTGTGTGTGTGTGTGTGTGTGTGTGTGTGTGTGTACATAGCAGCTAGAGGTTGATGTTAGATGTCTTTCATGATCACTCTTCACCTTGTACATTGAGGCCTGTCTCAGTGTACCCAGAGCTTGCTATTTCAGCTAGTCTAACTATCTAGATTATCTTAAGAGATTTCATCTCTTCCTTTCCAAACTCTGGGAACACAAACGGACCATTTATTTGGTCAATATTTATGTAGATGTTAGGGATCCTCATACTTGCATGCAAGTGCTTTACTCACGGATCCATCTCTCTGACTCATATTTTTAAAGCATCATTTTGTATACTTTATATCTTAACATTTATGTTTCTTTAGGAGAATGTGAGTCTGGGAAACAATTTGATCCACTTCTGAGACATAGATAGATGGGAAAATTTTTACCTTCAAGGTAATATTTTTACGTGATGAATTTTTAGAGGAAGAAGCACTTATTAAGTAACAATTTCTGCCGAGTGCATCCTTGGTGCAGACTGGTCCATACAAAATCTACAGGAAGGTGAAGCCCAGGATGTTTGCTTCTTTAGTAAGACAGGAACCCCAATAAAAACTGAAAAGGGACATGCATTATAAAAAGTTGCTTCATAAACTGAAAGGTATAAATGCATCTTAGGTAAATGGAGAAAAAAATCAAAAGGAAGACCAACTCACCCTAAAGGAATGTCCTTTCTGGAGATTTTATCTAAAAAGAGTAACTCTGGAGACAGCCCCATGTTTGAAGTTATGCAGAGTCCCCTTTCAAAAAATGTAAGTATTATGTTTTTGTAGAAGGTAGTAAGTTGAGTGATTTATCACTTATTTTTCTTGTTGCCCCTGAAAAATTATCCAACACAGTCATTAAAATATTTGTTTTATAAGCATGAAGATCTGAGTTACATCCTTTGGATATATGTATGTTATTTTTATTTTTAATTTTATTTTTAAAGTCAGGTATGTTGGCATGTACTTGTAATCCAAGTACTGAGTGGATAAAGACAATAACATCTCTGGGGCTCACTGGCCAGCTAACATACACATCAATAAGTCCCAGCACTGTGAGAAATGCTGTCTTTAGAAGAAAATGTGGCCAGTGCCTGGGTTTCTCCCCTGGCCTTTGCAAGCTTGTGTGCACACATGTTTACATATAGCAGCACATACACATACTTACATACAAACAAACACACACATACAAAGACACACACACACACACACACAAACACACACATACAAAGACACACACACACACACACACACACACACACACACACACTTACTGACTGCATTTCTCTTACTTTGATCTCTTCTAAAATCCTCCAAAAAACTCTGTCTACCTACTGTATTGACAATTCCCAACAGCAGCAGGACTCTCCTAGAATGAGTTGTTAGACTTTAGAAGTTCTATGTTTTAAGTATTACTGTCATTATGATTGACAGTCTTCATCTCTTTCCTTTAAAAATATGCTTGTAAGGTTTACCCTGCTTCATTTCCCATCGGTATCACAACCTAAATCTAAGACTTGCTAATTTCACCACCCACATCAGCAATGATCGCCTATTATCTCTCCCTCTGCTAATTTAATATCAACAACATGGGCTATTTTTATGCTATTCACTGGCTCATTTGCTTTTACATTTATTTGGTTTGTATATTTGTGTGTATGTGTACAAATATGCACCAGAGAATGACCTGCAGGAATTGGCTCTTTCCTTTCACAGTGTGATCCCTGGGACCAAACTTAGGTCACCAGGCTTTCATGCAAGTGCTGAGCCACTTACTAGCACTCCTTAGGTTTTCTGCACATACTAAGTAACTATTTTTTCTTACTTTATTAATTATAAAATTTTCTACATAACATGGCTATAGCTGCCTAAGCTCTCAGTATTTTTAATTTTATTTAGTTTACAGTAATTGAAAAAAGTATGAAGTCATTTCATCTTATTATAAGAAATACTAATTAGTATTAATTTTTAGTCTCATTTTTAAAATTTTGGGGTGTTTATTACAATTTAACAATTGATTTCATGGCTTATTCTTTATAACCTATAGCTGAAAAAGTTTGATAGAGATAATTCTGATTTCATGATACAAGATAAGGATGGCTTAGTGATAATGAAGTCAATGTGTTCAGTTTTTTAGAACTAGGTAATTAGGTATTTTTGGAAATCAAGAACTTGAGGGATTCAGGCAGGGAAGGAAAAAAGTTAGACTGTCATGAGCACATATGATACCAACAATGTTGCACTTTATGGTAAATAAAAAGCTTTATGTTTGCATGATTTCTTTCATTTTGAAGATACAAAATTACTTTTGCCATACATTCTATGAGATGACACCGTTTCTCAGCAAGAATGTAAAAGAAGAAACTCTTCCAGGATTTCAGCATGGAAGTGATTTCACAATAGTGACTGTGTTACCATCCTCAGTGTCACAGTGTATCCTCCAAGGAGCCAAATCTAGCCCCCCATCCTGAAGAAGCCAATTCAAGAGAAAATATCATATGAAAAGCAGAAAAAAGGCATATCCCATGTGGTCACATTGAACCAAAGTGATCTAGTGACCCTTGAGTCCATCTCCTGAGTCCCAAAATCAGAATGAAGTTTAGACTACTCAAGGACATGGACAAGTAAGGAGTCATTGTCAAGGCTCTTAGAGAAAGCGAACGCAGTTGCTGATTCTACATTTTATTTCACTTGTTGAAAATCTAGTTCTCAAAATCTTATAAAGCTGTGTGAAGGTTTTTTTTTTGCATGGATTTATTTATTTATTTGGCCTTTTCCAAATTAAACAATTGCTATTTATTTGGCTATTAAAATATTTTTGCCTAAGAAATAAAATTTCTAATCTAGCTTATTTTGTCAGATAAAATTGTCAAAGTGCCATCTTAATTCTTAAAATAGTCTTACATTCCACAGGGGATCAACCAGAGTTAGACATTCACTTAACATGTTTTTCCCAACTCTTCATTGGGGTATCTTTTGAACTTATAGAGCAAATAATTTATCTCAAAAATTTATATATTTTATTGGTATATTTCTATAATTTCAGCACTCCAGAGCCAGAAGCAGGAGGATTACAAGTTCTAGACCAGTCAGAGAAACATAGTAAGATATTATCTCAAAAGTTAAAAATTAAAATTCAAACCGGGCAGTGGTGGCGCATGCCTTTAATCCCAGCACTTGGGAGGCAGAGACAGGTGGATTTCTGAGTTCGAGGTCAGCCTGGTCTACAGAGTGAGTTCCAGGACAGCCAGAGCTATACAGAGAAACCCTGTCTTGAAAAAACAAAACAAAACAAAACAAAACAAAACAAACAAACAAACAAACAAAAAACCAAAAAATTGAAAAATTAAAATTCAATAACATCTCAAGGTGTTACAGTATTCAGAATAGATTGTGGCAGGAATATTCTCTGCTCTCATTTGCTACATCCAGCTTGGGGAGCTGGTCACTGGATATTGATTAACTTTTAAAATGATTTTTCTTGCCTTGATTCTTAGAGTTTAATCATTGCACATAACAGTAGATCACAGCTGTTTATACACTTGGCAAAGGCACTATCAAACTCTCCAGTTGGCTCAGTTCAGATGAGCCTGGGTCCTGGAAGGTTTCTCCCAGTGTGGCTAGATAGCTGGACTACTGTGTTGATTAGACCATTTCTGGCTGCGAGGAGTCAGCTTTCAGGACACAGGATTTGTGTTATTTTTCTGCGCCTGTTTCCAGGCTGTTCTCAAGGAGAATCCTCTTATGTGCTTAGGGATAAAGACAAGCCCTCCTACAACAACAAAAATGAAACTTCATTCTTATTTTCCAAATCATGACAATCCTTGTCTTTGCCACCTGGAGAGATAAGAAGTGTTGTAAATATCTAGTAAAGGAAAGGAGAGAATGAGAGCTTTCACGCCGCTTCTTCTGCATGATTAGAGCCATTGAAGTGCCCTTGACCATCTCAGGTGGAGATGGCTCTCAAGTGGTTTGCTCTTCCAGATATGACATGGTAGGGAAAGAAGAGGGTTCTAAGAAGAAACACAGACAATTTAAAATCTGAGAATGGGGAGAGTCTCGGTCAGTATAGTGCTTGTTTTGCAAGCCTGAAGACTAGAGTTTGATCTCAAGCCCCTCTGTTTTAAGTAGCCGACTCCATTTTGACATTGCCAGTCTGAAGAGTCAGAGAATAATATAGCTACCATGCAGACACAAGAAAAGTATCAGGAAGAATGAATTACTGCTAGTGAAATCAGAATTGCATCAAGTGTAAGGATGTAATTAGTGGCCCAAGCTGCATAATATTCACAAAGGTTATCAAAAGCAGAAATTTTAGGCATAGAGAGATACCATAGTAGTTAATAGCATTTGCTGCTTGTACAGGGAATTTAAGCTCAGTTCTTAGCACTCTCAACAGGTAGCTCCCAAACTATGTTACTCTAGCTCCCAGGGTCTAACATTCTCTTCTGGGCAATTGGATCCACATGCACTTGCATACACATGCCTACCATAAATGAAAGTAAAATGTAAAAAATAAAATAGATAAAATGAAATTGTGGATGAAGATTCATGGTTTAAAGAAAAAGCTGGAATATACTTGTATTGGTGTGAATAACGAAGTGTGTAAGGTAGGACTAGGAGTGATTGAACTTCCTCTCCATGAGTGGGAATTCAATAAAGAAATGTCAATTTTCCCTGGGCAGTGGTGGCACGTGCCTTTAACTCAGCACACAGATTTCTGAGTTAGAGGCCAGCCTGGTCTACAGAGTGAGCTCTAGGACAGCCAGATCTATGCAGAGAAACCCTATATCGAAAAAGACAAACAAACAAAAAAAAAGAAATGTAAATTTTCAAGTTCCAAATTATTTTACTAGGAATTAGTTGCTTCCATAACAACTTAGAATTTTAATACCTTAATATGATTTTTTTATTTTATTTTATTTTATTTTTTTTATTGTTTTAATGAACAAACAAAAACAACAAGAACAAACGCCTATTGCCTCCCCCCTCCCCGTGCCTGCCACCCCACCTTCTCCCACTTATCTGCCCTGTCATTCCCCTACACTGGGGCACAGAACCTTCACAGGGCCAAGGGCCTCTCCTCCCATTGATGACCAACTTTGTGATCCTCTACTATACACATGCTGCCAGAACCAACAGTCCCACCATGTATAGTCCTTGGTTGGTGGTTGAGTCCCTGGGAGCTCTGAGGGCATTGGTCAGTCCATATTGTTGTTTGTCCCAAGAGGCTGCAAACCCTTCAACTCCATTGGTTCTTTCTCTAACTCCTTCATTGAGTACCCTGTACTCAGTTCAATGGATGGTTGTGAGCCTCTACTTCTGTATTAGTCAGGCACTGTCAGAGCCTCTCAAGAGACAGCTATATCAGGCTGGAGTGCCCTTCCTTCAGTCTCTGCTCCGTAGTTAGTCTCTGCAAATCCTTGCATGGGTATTTTATTCCCCCTTTTAAGAAGGAATGAAATGTCTTCCTTTTTCTTGAGTTTCTTGCAGTTTGTGGGTTATACTTTGTGTATTCCGAACTTCTGGGCTAATAACCACTTATAAGTGGTTATTAGCCTTAATATGATCTTAAAGATTGATTTTTATACATGAGTTCTGTGTTAGGAATACCTAAAGGGTTTAAGTGTGTAAAAGGGGTTTCTCATTAAGTTAGAATGGAGATATAAGCCAGTTCATGAGATACCTATCAGATAGTAGTCACTGTGGTTGGAGTGGTGCCCAAGAGATGACTTTGAACCCTCCTTATAGGTGGTAGGGCACTGACTGTAGAAAAAGGTCTCAGTTTCCCTGTATGGATCAATATCAGAATTCCCTTAACTCAGATTAAGAGATTCAAGAAAGTGATTCATCGTGATTGAGTAATTCAAAAAGTGATAAATGCCTCTTTTGTTTACTTTATGAAGTCACAATATGGAAATATTGATATGGACACTTGGAACAGAATATTTTGAATGCTATCTACCATATGCTTTCTATATGTGTGTATGTGTATATGGATGGATGGATGTGTGTGTACGCATATGTATGTAAAAGTATGTTTGTGTTTGTATACTCCTTCCTAAAGCAAAATGTAATGACCAAAAAGCCACAAGAAAATCTATAAGTTCAGCCGTATTTGTCATTTAAAACTAGTACATTTTATAATTATCCATGTAAAAGGAGCTGAATGTCTAGCACCTTGTCCTGAAATGTAGGCTTGTATCGACTTGCTTCATTGTTTTGTTTTGTTATCATTGACAGAATTCTTCATTTTCTTAAGAGTGCACTAAGTTTCTTCTTTTTACCTGCTGTTGGCAAGCAGACTGCTAACCTGATTCATGATTTGCACAAGAGAGAGTAGTTACAATAGACTGTTTTGTATTGACATCTTTAAGAGAACTGCAAATCCCAAGTTGCCAGAATAAAAATAAAAATAGAAACCAGAAACTGAGAGAAGGGAGAGGAGAGAAAATAATAATATTCAAGGTGAATGTTTTTATACATAATCATTCTTTCACAGTAGAATATTGATATCCATAAACTTGCAGGAAATTAATTCATACACTTGATAATGGCTGAAAACTTGGATGTCAAGACTTAGGTCTTCCCCTGCATACTTGTATCATAACAGATTGATGTACTTAGAATTCTCAAGAAAGAAAGGAAATAGAATTCTAACAAAAGCTGGGCTGTGTGACTAATATTCTTGAATTGCAGTGCATGGAACACTCTCATGCAGGAAATGAAAAAAGGAAAACGGCAGCCAGGATCCTAACTTTTCTTTGGGGTAGTGAGATGTGCAAAGATAGAAAATAGATCACTTCCAAATTAGCGGTCTGCACTTTAGAGTGAAAGCATGTCTTCTTCCTGAATGAATTATTTGGGATGACATTTAAAAAAAAAAAAACCTATCTTCATCTAGGCAATGAACATTTTAAAAAGTAAATTAATTTCTTCAAGGGAACAAAATACAGCCCATGAGGAAAGTATACTCCAGTGGGAGAGTGATTATGAATTTGTCAACATGCCTTGGCAATGTTAGATTTTGAGAGAATTTGTTGTACCCACACCCTAAAAATAACTTGTTATAATTTAAAAATATTGTTCAGTTATTTCACACATTTAAAATGTTTATAATCATATTCCCCATACCTCTAATAAATAAAATAGCCAGTAACAAAGAAAGTACTCTCAACTGGTCTGTCATCTTTACATCTCTCTAAAGGGAGGTTTTTAATGAAGCCATGATTGGTACCTCAACTCAAGATATGACCCCTGCATCCTACCTCACTTGCACCGAATACCATTAGAAATCCCTGTGTGCCACTATCATAAGACATGCTAGTCAGCTCCATTATAATATCATATCTGGGAGTCCACATAAGTGCTTGAAAACTAATGCCAGTAAGACGGGTTTTAACCATGTACTGAATCCATTTTGCTCACTTCAGTGCACAGCCATGGCGCTTACACTAACATGTGAGTCGTATTATATTTCTTCCTCAGGACTTATCAGAAAGAATAAATTCTGCTCACCCATGGCACTAATGTGCTCAACATTATATTTATTGCTCTTTCATTCCACATCACACATAGTCACTCGGAGTTTATGTTGGTTAATCGCAGTTGTCAACTTGATGAAATCAAGAATCACTTGGGAGGCAGGCCACTGGGAATGCCTGCAGGGAATTATCTTGATTAAGTTAACTCAAGTGGGAAGATATATCCACAGAGGATGACAGGATTTCCTGGGCTATGATCCTGGATTATTTAAGAAGGAGAAATTGGGCTGAATACAAGTATTTATCATTGTAGTTCCTGACTGTGGGGTTGACTTGAGAAGCTGCCTCAATATCCGGTTGCCAGGAACTCCCCATTAAGAATGAGTTGTTCCTTGAACTAACGTCCAAATAAACCCTTCCTCTGCTAAGCTGATTTTGCACAGCATTTTATCACACCAACAGGAGCACTAAGAGACTGTTTCTTAGGGTCAGTTGGGAAGCACTCTACTTGTGTTCAAATTCATGGTTTGGGTGTGCTTTCACAAAAACACATGTTGCACTGTTTGACTCTAAATGTAGGCTATGCATCAAATAGAAAGGCAGAGTTTTTGTCTCAAGTTCCTAGGAAATGAGTGAAGGTGAAGTCTTATACCATGGAATATGGAAAAACTCAGACAGAATATTGGAAGAATGAATCTGCTACTTGGACACACCTTGGAATCATCATGAACATAACACAACATGGAGAGCCAGGCAACAACCTAGACACATTCAGCCATGTGGAAGTCCTAGTATTGACAGTACAAAAGTGACCCAGTGGCTTTCAAATAAATATTTACACTTCATATCATGCTCATTATATTGCATGTGCAACATCTTTTAATTTTAACATTAGGTCTCCATAGTCTTCTATTCTGTGTCTGTATGTTTCAGTAGATGAAAAGCAGCTAGGAGACATTTGGTGAGCGTGCATGTGTGTGCGTGTGTGTATGTGTGTGCGTGTGTGTGCGTGTGTGTGTGTGTGTGTGTGTGTGTGTGTGTGTGT
>JADRCC010238552.1:0-16367 GCA_019843855.1 Hylomyscus alleni
TCTTCTTCCTCCTCCTCCTCTTCTTCCTCTTCTTCCTCCTCCTCCTCCTCTTCCTCTTCCTCCTCCTCCTCTTCCTATTCCTCTTCCTCCTCCTCCTCTTCCTCTTCATCCTCTTTCTCCTCCTCCTCTTCCTCTTCTTCCTCCTCCTCGTCCTCCTCCTCCTCTTCTATGTGGCACTTCTCTTTGGATGCTGATTACATTCAGTAATGGGGTTCCCTTTAGAATATTGAGTTGGAAATCCATTTCTGACCTTGGCTTATTCTACAAGGAGGGCAGATAAATTATATCTTTACAAAGTGAGAAAGTACACATGGCTTTAGGCACATGCTATAGATTTCGAAAGATGGGCATCTTCTGGGAATGGACAGTGATGAGTTGTGTGGTCTGAGCCATGAACAGATGAAGCGACTCAGTCCTGACCTCATGCCACTCTACAGTGGCTGTGCTGCCCCACCCCAGGTGCTCATGGGTAGGTGGTGGCATCTCACTCCATAGTAGCCACAAGCTGCTCCTATGGTGTGTCTGCTTCCTTGGGGGCAGTCTCCCCTCACCTTCTGTGAAGACTTATTCTGGTGGCTTGTGCTGCTGCGCTCAGGACATTCTGCCTGTGTCTGGACCACTCCTGGTGCATCCTCGCCCATTTCTCTGTGAACAAGCATACCAAGCAAAAGACCACCACAGTCTGTACTTGAAAACATGAATGCAGTAATGCCACTGTGAGCAGCTGCAAATTGCTTCTTTTGAAAAGCTACCAATTCAGTCATAATGCTAAGAGTAGCCATGCTCAATTGTGGTTCTTACAGATGCGTAGATGGCCCAAAGCATCACTGCGAACTTGCAAGTCACTCTGCCTAGCTGCAGTACCATGAGACCCTTAGGTGCTAAGGTCTCTGCTCTTGAACAGTGTCTGGTACTTACACTTTTTGAGATCTGTCATTCTACAAGTTTGCAGCCCTTGGTAGTCCTCTGAAGCATCTTTTCCTCAAACTAAGAAAGCACAGAACCAGATTCCTTATAAATGCAAAATGATGGTCACCAGGGCCTGAGGAAGGACCAGAGGCTCATCACCACAGCTGTAGTCATTCAACTGCTGGGACACCCTTTGCATGGAGATTGTCTGTTATTTTCTTCATGACCTGAGCAGTTTCTCAAGCTTTTCTTACTAGTCAGTGAGGTGTGGGAGAGGACTTCAGGCTGGTGAGCCAACAGGAGCCTGAGGATAAAGGTGGATCCAGTGTCTCCCACTGGAGCCCAAGTGTGACTGGGCCCAGAAAAGTTGGTTAGGGGCCCAAGAATCACATTTGTGTGACAGTGCTATCAGGTCCATATGGCTGGCTGGCCTTCAAGGAATGAGAGCCCAGTATCATGACCATGGCAATTCTCAGATGAGAGGAATACCCCACCTGAGATGCCCAGGGTCCTGGGCAGCCAGCTGCTGCAGGCAGGCAGATGTGAGGTGTGGGTGGTGTCCTCTAGCCATAGCCATGCTAAGCTACCAGTTGGGCTGCAGTGCTATCCCTGGTACCCAGGATGACCAAGCACTTTCCTCCCCTTCAGGACAAAATGATCACTGAGATTCTGACCACAGCTGGAAATGTCATCACACTGACCATCATTCCCACTGTGATCTACGAGCATATGATCAAAAAGTAAGGCTGTTATACCCCACCTCTGCACTCTCCCCTCCCTCCCCCCACCCCACGCCCTGGCAGCTGTGCTGATCCAGAGCACAGTTCTGGTATGCTCTGCCTTTGACCTTTCATCCGCTCCATGGTGGCTTCCCGTGACTTGAAGTCCTCAGAAGTGGGACATGAATGCAGCCCCTGTGGGGTGAACAGGCTGGGGTGAAGATGAGGGAAGCTGTGGTTTCAGTCACTGTCGCCGTTGCCTTGTCTAGGTTGTCCCCGTTGCTGCTTCACCACACCATGGACCACTCCATTCCAGACACTTGAAGTTACAGAGGGGCAGCGCAGGCTTCCCACCATCCTGCAGGGAAGACAGCGGTCCTCAGATGGCAGGTTGCAGCTGGCTTGCTGCCTGGGTCTGGGTATTGCAGGGATGTGTCCCAGGTGATGTATATTGGACGAGTCTGCCATTGCCGATTTTAGGCCTCCTCGGATCCTGACTCCTAGCTATGCTGAGGCACAGGTGGGACTCAGGCACCTGGTTCTCTGTGCCCTAGATGCTGGGTACTTAGGCAGAACAGCAGACTGTCACTCACTGAGTGCTGCCGCATCCCTTTGCAGACTTTGCCTCATCTAGGAAGTCAGCCACTTGATTTGACAGAGGAGTGCCTTCTGTGTTCTTTTGTCTTCACTGATCTTTGTCACAGGTTATGTATAGATTAATGGTAACCCTTTATTGTCCATAGGTTAGTTGTAACCCTTTACTGTCTTTTGAATAAAGAGTGGATTTTAAACACAGCTCCTTTCATGAAAGTTCCTGAAAATTCCAGAATCTCTGGTCCCATGACACGCCGGGGCAGCTTTTGATTTTGGACAGTGGCCGGGCCAAGGTCATATCTGTGTGCCTGAGAGCAGTGGTCTGTGTGCTGCGGGATGCTTGCCAGCGTTATCATAGGGATGTTGGCACTGAGGGGCATTGGGACCCCTGATGAGTGGTCATGCCTGTTTTTGTAGCAACAGAATGGGCCAGAGAAGCCACTTTGAGACTACTTGAAAGAACTGGAGTATTCTTGTGCCAAGCAGGATGGGGACCTGGGATCAGGGAGTAGAGATTCTAGATCCTGTGCCTGATGGGCAGGGAAGCCCCAGCCCTACACAGCAGGGGCTGCTGGGGCTGAATCTGTCTGTGTTGGGTGCCATGGTGAGTTTCTCACCCGCTCCAACATTCTTACGAGAAATGACACAGTACAAAGACACCAGGCTGAGGGGCTGTGTGCGTGTTCATGCTTTAATTCAGAGCTGTCTGCTACAGGCACAACTCTGTCTGAACAAAGAGACAAAGGAGACTGAGAGTTATGACCCCTTCCCACAGCCCCCCTCCTGTGTCCCCTGAAGTTTCTGTCAAGAGGATAGCCTAATGTGAGTGCATGGTGGCCTGTTTACATTGTCACCTAGATCAGAGGGGGGCTGTGAGTTCCTTGGGTGGAGACCCCTCAGTAGCCTTAATGGCCCTAGAGCCTGGGATTTGTTGTCCTGTGCCTGTACAGGTGAAGAGGAGTCTCAGTGAAAAGCTATATATGCTACCTGCTGGGACACATTGATTATGAACTCTGCTCAATTGTTGCCTCTGTCCAGAAATCCTCACTGAGCCCTATCAGAGGGCTCCAGAACAAAGGAGCCACTACTTCAAGCCACTGGGCTCCAAGGACCCAGTAGCTATAGAAGGTAGTCCCTGGGGACACTTCCTCAAGACCTTGTCTGCTCTGACTGGAGGCCGGGGAAAGGAGCACCCTTAACATTTTTGCTCCAGGAGCCAAGGGCGAGAGGGAAAATTGCAGCTTCTGGGGTGGTGACCAACTGGGAAGGGGGTAGCTTTGGGGATGAGCGTCTAAGGGGAGCCTGGCCCAGTTCCACCTTGCTCTCAGCCCCCTTCTCCATATCTGGAACCAGCAGGCTGCTCAAGTGTCTACTTCCAAGCCTAACTCTTGGGATTGCATAGCACTGCAACCCCTTTGTAAGGACATGGGACTCTGGGCTTATATAAACTTAAGGATAGGGCCATCACGCCAGCTTGCAGGGTTCAAGGGTCATCCACGGGCTGGGTAATGAGCTGCTCATTCTACTTGCTCTGGCAAGGAGCAGAGCCCTTCTGAGAGGCAGAACTCATGAAAGAGGACCTCTGCTGTAGGTGAGGTCCTCTGGTGATCACATAGGCAGGGTTAGGGTCACAGCAGAAGCAGGGTGGTGGCCAGTTCCACTTGATGGCTCTACAAACCTGGACCCTTTTCAATGGCTTCTCCAGCAGCAGGAACAGGGTAGACCACAGTCCTAGGCCTGCCCAAGTCCACCAAACACGAGACACGACAAGAATGCCCAGACAGCAAGACATGGAACAGAGGGGCTGCAAAGTTGGACTAAATGCCAATGGTGAAAAATATATGGATTTTATGTTGTCAAATATAGTTCATACATTTATTTTCTCAGCAGAGCTTTGACTGTTGCTAGGGAGACATATGGAGCTCCACGAGTGCACGGCGCAGGAGGCTGGGTCCGTGGCCAGTCCTGGCTTGGCTTTGGATCAGTTTTATCCCCTGACTCCATGGTACCACCCCAGTGTCCTATGGGGCAGCCTCAGCGAGGCCGCAGGCATTTGGGTTTGGTTCAGCTGGGGTAGGGATGTCCCACCAAGGATGGCTGGTCTGAGGCCCCAACCAAGGTGGGGGAGTTTTGGAGGCACAAAGCGCATGGCAGAGGGCTCTTGCCCTGATGGCTAGGCTGGCTGCCCACTCCCAGTGCATGCAGGTGCCCCTTTGGAGGGCATAGAGTGGAGGGGCAGAACTCATGAGTCAAGTAGTGGCCACTGGAACAACAGTGAGGGCAAGTGACCTTAGCAGAGAACCAGAGAGGCTCCCATGCCAGAGGACGAGATGCAGGGCTCTACCAGCTCCCCGGAGGTGGGCCAGTCGGGTAGGTATGACCTCTCTGGGAAGAAGGACGTGAGGATCAGAGCATTTTCTCAGGCTGACTGGGCCTAGACCAGGAGCAGCAGAGACAGGCTCCCACCTCCTGGCCATGCCCCTGCTTGGGAAGCACACTCAGGAAACCCTGCTTTGGCATGGACGGGCCGATGCTGTGGCTTCAGAAACCCAATCTCGAGGTGCCCCCTGATGGCCATCTTCCTCTGGAGTCAGCTCCATGAGAGAAGCCCCCATCCCAGAAAGCAAGCAGCCTGGGGTTTCTGGGATGAGCAGGAAACTAAGTCCTTCAGGAAACTGAGTGCAAATGTAGTCAGGGCTTGGAGCCAAAGGAGCCTGGGGTAAGTGGCCTCTGACTTTCTCAACTCACTGAGGTACCTCTAAGCTACAGAGGAGATGGACTCATCTCAGAAGGTGACGGGCCCCCTAAAGCTGCAAGCCTTGCCTTCTCTGTGCTGGAGGATTTGCCCAAGGGAGGCTTGGGTAAGGGCTCCCTCCCACTCCCATGATGAGCATTGTTAGTAGTGATGGGAATCGGACATCTCACAAAGATCTAACACACCCAAGAAGCCAAGAGGACAGACAGACAGACACAAAACCTACCCTCCTGCCTGAGCTGGTCACTCTAGCTGGATCATACTTTTGCATCCTAGGGCAAAGGAAGGAAAGCTGGAGCCTTGGTGGGACCAGGGAAGCCAGACCCCGCTTGGAGTGGTTCTCTGTATTCTGGGTCCTGGCTGCCTCCATTTGAGGAGGTAATACTGGTCCAGGAACCCAAGAAGAGGGGCAAGGGGCGGCCTGGAAGAAAAGGCATGGAGTGGGCCAGGTGTTGGAGAAAATGGTTCAGAAGAGGGGAGGATCCTCAGATCAATACAGCCAGAGACTTTTTGAGCAGGGCCTGCCTTGTCTAAAGTCTGGGTGGACAGAGGGGGACAGAGGGGACAGAGGTGGGGGAGCTCTTACCAGTCTCTCCCTCTTCAATTAGCCATTTTTAACCTTTTCTCTTGAAGTTTTGGGATGCCTTTCTGATTCCCTGACACTATTGACATCTTGGGTGGGGGCACTGTTCCAGACCTGAAAGTAAATAAGAAGGAAGCCAAAGGGGATGGGTGTGTGTGTGTCGGGGGTGGGGGGTGGGGGGTGGGGCAGCAAATGGCATCCTACAATCAATGGTCAGGCTGCCAGAAGTGGAGAGCTGGCAGCCTCAGAGCTGGGAACCACCCGCTGAGCTGGAGCTTGGCTGGCTCAGCGAGCGGCAGCTGATCCTACGGATGGAGTGCAAGGCCACTGTGCAGCAGCCCCGTAGCAGGGAGCTGATGTTGTAAATGGGCTGGTCCTGCCGCCGCTGGGAGCGGCAGAGCCAGGCCACCGTTGGCACAGCTGGCACTACCACAGCCAGCAGATCCACGATGTAGTGGCGGCTCCAGTAACTCTTGGGTTCCTTTTCGGTGGTGGTGGTGGTGGCTGCCTCCTCCTCCTCTTCCACAGGACACACCACACTCACTGGCAGTCCTGGGTTAGAGTTGACTGCAGGCCGGTTTGTAGCTGGCCCACAGGTGATGGGCTCTGGGGCCTCAAGCTCGTCACCTACTGTTACCACCACTGCTGAGTTGGGGTCTCTGGGCCCTGAAGGGTGGGGATCCAGCTCTGAGTGCCTGTCCTTGAGGACTGAACCACACACCTGAGCCTGGCCCACTTTCTCCAGAATGGTGTTCAGGTCAGGCTGGTACTGCACGAAGTCTGTCTGGATGGCCTGCTCCTGCATGCAGCTGGCTTGCACACCAGCCTCCATGCCGCACAGCAGCTTCTCATAGGTGTTGCTGGCAGGGAAGCGGGGGCCCAGGTTGAAGGAGCTGTGCAGCGAGGCTTCCTCAAGGCCGCAGTCCACTCCCGATGACAGCAGGCTACTGGCCTCCAGGGCATCCGTCCGACTCAGGGTGTCATCGGCAGCTACAAATCCACTGTCGGCTCCATCCTCAGCAGAGGTGTTGGAGGGGTCCCCTGGCTGGCGGTCACCACAGACAGCTGGGTCACTCAGCTTGGTATAGGTGGAGCTTCGGGTGAGGGAACGTGCAGGAGACCCACCTGCCGACTCCCCAGTTCCTTCCTCCTTGGCTATTCCATTCTGGGCCACCTCCATGCTGTGCAGCAGGGTCTCCAGCTTCTTGTTCTGGATATTGATGTCCACGAAGTACTTCTGCAGCCCCTTGTCTTTGTCAATCAGGTTGTTCTTGACGGTGTCGATGACCTGCTTGAGCTGCCGGATCTCCTTGCGGGCCTCTTTTAGAGCCAGCTGGGCTTCTACGCGGTGGCACTCCTCCTCAATCCAGTCCTCTTGCATGCGGGACAGCTGGGTCTTAAGGTCATCGATCTCTGTGTCCCTGTAAGCAAAGGCAACACGACTGCTCAGAGCCTGCCCTCCTGACCTGTCACTGCTACTGCGGAGAGGCAAGGAGATGTCACCAAGTGCAGATGGCCCCTGATGGGGTGACTCAAAGCTAGAAACAAAAAGTAGGGGATTTGATGCCTCTTGTTTCATCCCACAGGGAGAGGAGTAAGGGTTAGGTGGAGCCAGGGGCCAAAACGGGATAGGTTCCTTCAAGAGGGAGAAGAAATGGCAATAGGAGTCACATCCCATCTCACCCACAAAGCCAAGCTTTCTCATATCATCACATCCAGAGGAGACTACTGCTATAAAAATGTAATAAACTCTTAATGCAAAACGGCAAATATTAGGGAGGGATACGGTTTCCAACTAAAGCAGCTTGTGTTTTAAGTGGAGAGACATTTGTCCCCCAACCCCCAGGGAAAGGATGGTGACATGTGACAAACTGACAGCCTTTGCTGACGGTGGGGGAGCTGATGATTTTACAGTATGCCTCTTTCAGAGAGAGTATAAAGTGGTATAAAGTGGTGAATGAGTCACGGGAGAGTGAGGAGAACTGGGTGGCTCTCTCGTATGCATGCTAGAAGATTCTTCGTGTTTCCTGTCAAGAGAAAGAGCTGAAGGGATGGACGGGAAATGCACAGTTACTGAGAGAAGAGCTGCCCCAGCAAGCAGAGCATCAGCAAGACTTCCACCCAGACATGCTACGGCCCTTCAAGTCTCTCCATTACAGACGGACCCAGAGGTACTGAAGAGGGCATGGTTAGCGAACCATGCCACAGTGACGAGAAGGAAAATAAGGGTGAGACTCAGTGGGCACTGGCTTCAAGCAGTGGGCAAGGATTTATGAGTCTAGCAGAGTAACTGTACCACAGAAGGCACCACAGATCTTCCACTCTGGAATGGGCTTCAGGTGTCGAGGACTATCCTCTAGGAGGGACTGGCCATCCAGAAGGTATATCATCAGTGGACAGGTAGGAGGCAGTGACCTGGGACTACCTGAGCAGCAACAGCAGGCAGATCAACAGGCAAGGGGTCCTGGGTCTCCCTCCTCTTCTCCACTTTTCACGGATGCCTGCCTGGGAGGTGAGTGTAAGGAGGAGCTGGGTATGCTCAGCTTGGCTGCATCTTGGTCCTCTCTCTCCTTTGGGCCTTCCCCATCCTGAACTGGCCTGGTGCTGTAGGTGTAACACTTGAACTACATCTTAAAGGAAGGAGTTGGCAAATACAAGATGGGAGAAGAGGTGCCCCAAAGGGTTGGGGACACGATGTCCACAAGCACAGGTGGGGTTTGTCAAACTACACAGTGGATGGAGAGTAGGAGGGGGAGCCTAGCACGAAAGTATAGCTGTTAAATAGCACCTGGAGGGTGTGAGGAGAAAGGCATGTGCCAAGGGTAGACCCGTTGTGGGTAGCAGAATGGTTAGGGATGTTATGGGGGTAGCCACAGAAGGGCATTCTGCCAAACACAGGTAGGTGGTCTACGGGAGGTGGACTACTGGTTCCTCATGGGCATCAGTGCAAAAGGTCAATCGAGTATGAGTGTCATTAGGAAGAGGGCAGGAACTTGAAAAAGAAACCTTACTTCAAAGGTGGCAAAGCCCAGCACTTGAAACCCACAGAACTCTGAAAACCACAACAAACCCAGACTAGACCGGCTGCTTGACAGAGGGTAGTCATGCATGCTGTACTCTAATATGTCCAGAGATGGATGAAGACAGGAAGATCAATGGGTGCCAGGAGCTGGTAATAGGAGAGGAGCAGCTGGGGCTGATGGGTGACTGGAGAGGATGAGGAATGTCTGCTCGCCGGAACAGGGTGATAAAAAAAGGTATCAGATTGTGGCAATTGTGCCAACCCTACACACCATCCAGTGGCTACGTTAGATGGGCCAATTCTGTGACACAGAGAATACTTTGGGTAAGGTGTGGTATGAAGCCTTGGGGAAAGCAAAGCAAAGAAACAGTGGGATACCCGGCCTGAGCTCTGCTGCCTCGCACTGGTCCAGCTCAGAGCAGACACAGTTCAGAGGACGCTGGCAAAAGTGGTAAGAGGTGGGGGAGCCCACCTTAGCATAGGGCTTTTGTTGCTCATAACAGGACATCCTATGCATTCCATCCTATCCTCCAACTTACACTCCTTCCTCAGTCTACTGAGTTCTGGGGCAACATACATGTGCCATGGCGCTCAACCTTTTGAGCGTGGCTCTCAAAGATGAAACCACCAGGAGGGGCAGCACAAGGACCTGAGACTGAGCACAACTGGACCTGAGCTCCTAGGAGACCTCCAGGATGAGCAGGACCTCAGCCTTAGCATCTCCTGACTGTCTATCACCTCCAGGAAGGAAGCAGGCATGAAGGAAGGCTTCTGAGCCTAGGCTGATGGGCTGAGACGATAAATGTAAGGCCATTCCTTATCTTTTCCAGGCAATACCCCAGGGCCCCGGCTCTGCTGGGGCTGGAGCTGGTGGGTATCCCCTGGGCTTCCCTGGGTTGCCACTCACCGATCCTGGAGCCGGTCCTGTGTGTCCTTGAGCCGGGCCTTCAGGTGCCGGATGCAAACCTCCTTTTGCTGCAGTGGAGTCAGGTACTGCTCTGGGGTGGGAGGCTTGATGCCGTGGTTGTCGCTGCATAGTGTGTACTTCATGGAGCGCCTGCAAGGGTATGTCCATCAGAGGTGGGGGATAAAGAGGACAGGCTAGGTGAGGGCGGGGCCAGGGAGCAGGGGCCTCCAGCCTAACTGCCACAGTCCTCCTGCACCTGCTCTGAGACAGCCTTCTGCCAGGTGAGTTTACTGAAGCTCTTCTTCCTCTGCTTAGGGAAGAAGGGACCTCTCTTGAGGCTTGTGTGTGCTAAGGACTTTATGACATCACATGTGGGTCCTCCCTGCAGCAGTAGGCTCAGGGAAGCCTTTGTCCTCCAAACACTAACTCATGTCCGAGAGGCTGGCTCAAGCGTGCAGACTGCATGTCCTCGACAGCTAAGTGTAAGAATGAACGGGGAGCAAGGGCAGGCCCCAAAGCGGGCCTGGAGGATGGGGACTCACTTGTAGAGGAGGTGACTGCTCCTGGGAGGAGACATTCTCCTCCCTACAGCAGAAAGCCTATCAAGCTTAGGGACAGGAATGGGGAGGGCAGACAGGTGTGAAGTCATGGCCATGTTTGCAGACACCCTAATGCACTCTCTTTACCTCCTTTGGGAACATAAAGGTTTGCATTACATATACACACTTGGAGGTCTGACCATACCTTGCTCTCAGGAAATTAACGGTGTCTCAGGTATTGTGCACCTGCATGTCCCTATGTGTGTGTGTGTGTGTGTGTGTGTGTGTATGTATATATATATATATATATACATACACCAATTTCATACTGCCTTCATAGGCAATTGCCTGGCCCAGGACACCAGCCATGTTTATACACCTATGCTCTGGGGCATGTGTGAGACACCTGTGGACAGTTAGCAGCAGGGCCTTGAATGACAGCTGGCTGGATGCCTTCTGCAAGTGATACAGTATGTCATACCACACCACTGTGGAGGAGCCTCTATCCAGGGGCCACGGGAGCTGGGATGGAGGGCTGGCCAATGCTTTCCTAGGAGGAGAACTCCCTGATTCTACAACAGACTATAGTCCAGACGGTTCCACCCACAGCTTCCTCACTGCAGGATCTGTTCTTAAGAACCCTAGTTGGTTCTTGGTTTCAAACTCCACGAGTGTTCCCACACACTGGAGACTTGGGCTGCAGCCATAACACCCTGATGCTCCAGGGGCTGGGAGCACTTAGGCTTAGAATAGATACTTCATAGGGCTGGAAAAGATAGGTCCTGTTGATGCCCATTGTGGAAGTGGTACCATTAAGGGCAGGTTTAAAGTTTCTTGGAAGAAGCCTTGTAATATCTACTGTATACTGTAAAGTGTTAGAGAGAAGATGGCAATAGTCAGGGAAACCAGGTCATACAGCCTCTCTTCTATTTGGCATGGGGCAAGGGGACCCCCTTGCCATATACCTAGACCATAATTGAGCACACGTCACATCTGTAGCACATCTGCAGTGTATGGTGGGTGCCCAGGCTCTCCCTCCTTGGTTTAAGATCTCATCAAAAGAGAAGAAGCCAGCCGGGCAGTGGTGACACACTCCTTTAATCCCAGCACTTAGGAGGCAGAGGCAGGCGGATTTCTGAGTTCGAGGCCAGCCTGGTCTACAGAGTGAGTTCCAGGACAGCCAGGGCTACACAGAGAAACCCTGTCTTGAAAAAAACAAACAAAAAACCAAACAAAACAGAAAACCAAAAAACAAAAAGAGAAGAAGCCATACAGCATCCTCCATTTAAACTATAGCCTTCCTCTTGCCCTGCAAGGTATTGGACAGGTGGGCACAGACCTGGGACAAGTAAAGAGAGTCCTCAGCCTGGCATGAGGCAAGAGGTAAAGAAGCCAACATTAAACTAGTAAGGATGAGGGTTACAGTCAAGTGGGGGCTTTGAATGTTCTCATTTGCTTCCATGGACATTTTTCCAAGATAACATTTAATACATGTTTATAGTCTCTAAGTCTCTCCCTCTCCCTCTTTGTGGTGTATGCATTCAAAAATAGAAGCATGTGATCATACTTATCTTAGCAGACAGCCCAGCTGCAGTGAGGCCCTTAAGTAATGTGTCCTGTCCCCTAAGAGGTAGCAGCTCCCCATTTTGGGCAACAGAACATTTTGTCTCCACAGATGTTAGCCTGGGGTTTAAGACTGTGCCAGGGTCTTCATATGGGAGATGTGTTATAAAACTGTTAGTAACCGAAAAGTCTGGAAGCTTCCAATCCCGTGCTTTTCAAGTTGCTAATCAGAAGCCTGAGGCTGGGCACATGTCTTACACATGACTGTCACCTACCATCCATACCTTAGTGGAAATACCTGAGATCTTTAGTGGCTCTGGGTACCACTGAACATAGATGATGTCTCTGTACTGAGAAGGAGGAGCTTGACTGTGGGAACTGCAGTCAGAACGCACCTGTGCTGTGTCCATAACTCTCAAGCCTCACTGTGGTCCAGGACAGACAGGCAGTCTGCAAACCCATTTACTGAGATTTCTGTATTATTATATCCATTTTATGACAAAGAAAGAGTTGAGCCTTAGAGACAAGAAGCCAAATCCAAAGCCTGCAGGTCCCACTTCCAAACCTCCCACTTCCTGCTTGTATTCCAGCACCCAGGAAATAGGACACCACATCAGCCCCAGATTCTAACATCCTGGTCTTCAAGGACCCACAGCATTTCTTTACCCGCCCTCCTGGTGACTTTGTGTTTTAGGTGTCTGTCTACTATACCCAGACCATAATTTAGCACATGCCACATCTGCAGCACATCTCCATTTGCAGTGCCTGAGACAATGCCCATACACATCTTGTCTTCTCTTCTTTGGGGTGGCATCATTGGGGTGGGGGGATACTAATCCTCTCTCAAGGATAGGTAAGATAATCCTATCTTAACTGGATAGGTTGCTAGTAAGTCACGTGTCCTACTTCTAACAAAGGAAGTCAGACAAAATTTCACAGGCAAGGGTCCCTTCTCAGAGCAATGAACACAAAGGGGGCTATCTTCTTTGCTGGCCTGAAGGCCGGTGATACAGGAGCCATCTTGGGATAATTAGGACAAAAGACGTTCACATGGATGGTGGAGCAGGAAGAACAAAGACCTGTGATGCTTCAGGAGTTGCCTCCCTCTGGCTCCTGCCTCAACATCTCATTTGTTCATGTCCATCTTACATGACAGGAACCAAAGCTCAGAGGGGAGAAGTGAGTTGTTCTAGGCCAGTGTCAGTAAGAGTGCTGCAGGTGGGATGGTGAGAGCACGGTGCTATGTCCCCATCTCCTGGGTACCATGTTCCCAGGCAGCCTGGCCAGGCTGGAAGGAGGAGCTGGTTACCTCGGTGTGGGGCTGCTGTCACTGCCCTTGCAGGAGCCAGAGTTGCTGCTGCTGCTGAGGGAAGAGGTGCCGAAGGCGTCCCGCACACTCACAGGTGGAGAGGTGCGCCTGGAGGCGGGGAGAAGAGGCAGCTGCTCATTCTGGCTGGCGGGCAGCTGTGGGCACTGGGCGAACACTGCCAGGCCGCTACGGCCTAAAGTGCCCCCGCTTCGGGTTCATCACAGGGAAGAAAGGCAGCAGGGAGGGGAACACACACACACACACAGACAAGGGTGACAGAACAGACAGTGGAAATCAAGATGGAAACCAGACGGTGGCTGACCCTCCTAGATCCCCAGGGTCAAGAATGAAGGCTAGACAAGGCTGTGGACAAATGGTGGGCCCCCGGGGTCTCTCAGCTCAGGGAAGGATATCCATACATGAGCTGAACCAGAGAGGAGAAGAGTGGGGCAGACAGGAAGCGACTGGAGGAGGGCTCCACGAGGTGAAGGGGCCAAAGGAGAAACTACTGCCTGCAGGGTTGGTAACAGCAGGACTGGTACTGATGGGAACCTTCAGATAACTGTTATATCCACCGTGTCATTTGGGTCTTTTAAATAGTTCCTGGAGGTGGCATGGATCAGCCAGCCTATTTTAAGGATGGGAAAACTGAGGGCATAATTGGCTTAAAGGCACGCTGCAAGACTGCTGCACACACTGCAAGACAAAGCCCAAGGCTCTCTGAGTCAGAAGCCCAGGCTGTAGACAAGGGAGAAACTCACCTGCGAGATCCGGCAGAGGCCCGTCTACTTCCCTGCAGGGACATGGCCATGAGGCTGCGGGTCCTGGTTAGCGGCGGGATGGGCGGTGTTCCCGGGGCTGAGGAAAGAGGGCGGGTTGTGGGGGGCGTAGGGAGGGCAGGGCCAGGCCATGTCATCCTCTCACTGGGGCCACTGCCTGGCATGACTTCTCCTCTTGCCCTTCAGACACGACACCCCAGAATCAAGCGAGAGCCTATAGGCTAGGCTGCAGGTGGCTGCCTCCACCAGTGAATTCAGTGGGGCCTGGCACAGGCTGCTCACCCCAGTTTAAAGTCTCAGTCCTCAGAGCCTCAGGGGTGGCTAGAAGTCATCAGTCCAACCCCAGATCTTCCAGGTCAACAGTGAAGATACCCAGAGGGTTGAAGACCCTATATCACAGTCAGACAAGGGTCTCCTGTCCGCCAGTGCAGCAAATGAACCTTCTACTCTACCAGCAAACCCTGCCCCTCAGAGCCTGCCTCCCACATCCAGTCCTCCCTCTTTGGCAGGGGCTGCAGGTCGAAGGACTCCTGGTGCAGGAGTAGGAGCCCCGGATTAGGCCGGGCTGGTCTCGTTGACCATCGCCTTCCCAGTTGGCACGTGGTTCGGGGCTTCCTGGCTACAAAGGAGACAAGACAGACGGACATACCAGCACACGTGTAGAAAGATAAATGGATACAGACAAAATAAGTCATTCCGAGATGTGCCACACACATGTCCATGCTCAGGCGCCTGCCCACAAGGCAGGACAAGCAGCCAGACCCTCTGATTCCCATGCTGCATGCAGGCATGCCAGCTTCTGTCATATAAGCATGCATGCTTCTTTCAGCACATCCTGAGAACTTGATCACTGGAGGAGGCCAAGGTCAAGAGGGTAAGAAGCCCTCCCTAGTTGCTGAGTATTCTGGGGTGGGTGGGGTTAGCAAGTACAGTCACATGCCCAGGAGATTTGAGAAGAGGGGTGGGTGGACCCAGGCCTATTGACTCTGCTGCTAGGGTCCTGAGGATGTTCTACTCAGAAGAGACAAGCGGTGGCAATGACCAGCTCTGCAGGGATGTGTTTAGGGATAAGGGGGAGGGAGAGACCCCATGCAGAGGGTAAGCTGTCTGGGATCAGGGCTACACTAGCAACAGCTTAGAGCTCCCTTGGGTTAAGGGAGAGAAACCCAGACTTTCTGCTAGTTTTGAGCTAGCCCGAGAGGTGGCAGCCCCTGACTCCACACCCAGGAAAGGGACTGTAGACAAAAGCCTGGGAACGCTTAGCTGAAATGTCATGCCCCGGACTTCTGCCCATGCTGGAGGAGAAGCAGCTGCCAAGCCAAGCCCCAGTGCACACCAGCCCGTGCTACATGTGTTACGTACATCACGCCATTGATTTCTCCCAACAGCCCTATGAGGAAGCGCTGAGATTAGTCCCCTCTCATAGATAAGGAATCAGGGCCACTACGAGCAAAAGGACTTGCCCAAGTCACACCCCAGTTGTGTGGCAGGGCCAGCATTTGAACCAGACCAGCATCAGATGCTGAGATCTCAAACTCCAGAGTTCCTGACCCAGGGACTACCTCCTTCCCACGTCAGGGCCCCCCAGGAGCCTGCTTCTCCTGGCCAGTAGTGGGACCATCTCCTGAGTGGACAAAGACACTACTCAGATGGCCAGTTTCCTGGCTGTGATACAGAACACGGCCTGTTCCCCTAGAGGGCCTGGACACAGCCAGCATTGTCTGTCCAAAGGTGTCAGGTGCTGGGCTGCAGGAGCCACTGACACCATGCCCGTCACCTGAGCTGCCCACCTAGCTTGGCACCACTTCCCATCCACCAGTCTCAGTCACCCAAGCAGAGACTCTGGGAACAACAGCAGGGCCAGACCCACAGTAGAGGGTATGGGCAAGTACAAACTGGAGAATCAGTGGACTGTATGCCTGTCTAGAGAGGTACCCAGGGGTCCCTGTCTCCAGGGCACAGAAGGACATGGTAGGAGCAGCTGGGGTAGAATAGGTAGGAGGTGATGGTATGTGCTCATGAGTGGACAAAGCTTGGAGGACTGCCTGCCACAGAGTGATTCCTCTGTGGTCAGGTGACCTGCTAGCAGCTTTCTTTCATTTGGTCCCTTGCTAGTCCATCTCTTTATTGGCTCTGTTCCCATCAACACTTTACTCCTGGCCTTAGGCTGGCTGTCGGGAGGAGGAAGCTACTTCAGCAGGCCTCATCTCCCAGGATGGCTTCTCTACCACGCCAGCTTGGGTGAGTGTGGCTGACCAGTCAGTCAGCAGAACCCAGGTGGAGCTCGAGGCGGGTGAGGGAGGCTAAGATGGGAACCGCATGTGGCCCTGGTACAATGCGAGCTTTGTCCCAGCTGCCTCTGCTACTACCTTGCTTGGCAGCTTGCTTCTCCCTCCTCTTGAGTTCTGTTTTCCTTCCTCCCTGGCTGCAGGTGGGAATGGGGTGGCATTTGTACCTGGACACAGCTAACAGTCTCCTGGGAGACCAGAACCAGCCATTAATTCAGGGCAGAGTGGAAGTGGCATTTCCCCTGCTGTGGGACCTCACAGGCAGGGTCCCTCTTGGGAAGGCAGAAGCCACCCAGGCCCGCAGGGTACCTCCTCTTCAGGATCCTGCTCAGAGGCCCCAGTGTGTGTCCTGTGTCTCCTCAACTCCTCCCTCTCATCATAGCCCGAGAGAGGAGACATG
>JADRCC010238554.1:0-23116 GCA_019843855.1 Hylomyscus alleni
TTTTTTTTTTTTTTTTTTTTTTTTTTTTTTTTTTTGGTTTTGTGAGAAAGAGTTTTCCTTTTTGAGAAAATGTATCCCTGCCTGTCCTGGAACTCACTCTGTAGACCAGGCTGGCCTCAAACTCAGAAATCCTCCTGTCTCTGCCTCCCAAGTGCTGGGATTAAAGGCTTGTGCCACCACTGCCCGGTTTAGAATGTTTTAAGTATAGAATCATGGTATCTGAAAATAAGCATTTACAGACTTTCTCTTTCTCTATTTTGTATTCTTGTTTTAGGTAAGACTTTCCTATATTGAACAAGCGAAGCAGAATATGGACATCTTTGTGTTTTTCCTGATTTTAGTGGAAATGATTGGAGTTTTTTCTCTGTTTAGAAGGTTGTTGGTTGTTTGCTTCCTATATAGCTCTGCTAAGACAATTATCATGAAGGAATGCCAGATTTTTTTCATAGTCTTATTCCCAACATGAAGAGGAGAAGAGAGGAATTTACACCACCAACAGCCCAAAAAAACCAATCAATGAGTTACTGGCAAGTCATAGTTGCTGAACAGAGGGGTATCAGTTTTCTTTAAAATTATACTCCCTGGCAAACTGACTCCACCACAGTGGAAAGCTTAACATAAAAGAGAATATATCTGGTGGCGCACACCTTTAATCCCAGCACTTGGGAGGCAGAGGCAGGCGGATTTCTGAGTTCGAGGCCAGCCTGGTCTACAGAGTGAGTTCCAGGACAGCCAGGGCTACACAGAGAAACCCTGTCTCAAAAAATCAAAAAAAAAAAAAAAAAAGAGAGAGAGAGAGAATAGAATATATCAGATCACTAATTGGATTTAATGGATGAAAAGTAAATTAAAGGGAAAATATGTAAAGTTGTTTGTGTAATTGTGGAGGCTGATGGTGGATCTGGAAATATTGGAGAGAAAAAAAAAATCTCCTGACCAATAGAATAGACCTACTGCCCTTGGGGGGCAGGAAGTATCTAACATACAGGCAGTTCTGGTTCAGTCACTTTGGCTAAGAGACTCAGAAGGCAGGTTCATCTTCAGCTGTGGTAAAGAGATAAGCATAATAATTAGTTCTTTTAGATCAGATTCTGCATATTTCCTTCCCCAAATCTTTACCTCTAGTACAGTTACTAACAGGCTGTATCTAAGGGCCGTAAGTGTGCTTTTTCCCCTGAATATTTCAAAGGTGTAACTTTTCCTTTTCTAATTTTCTTTTGTAAACACACTTCTCTGCAAAATTTGGAGTTTTCCTGTAAAACTTTGACCATTTTTATTCTTTCTGCAAAGTCTCCCTCTCCCTTAGGTTGTTGCCTGTCAGTCATGTGTCTAAACCCCGTGGCAGCTTAAATGGCACAGCTTTTTCCTTTCCTCCTCCAATCTCTCTGGACAGCATTTGCGGTTGTATAGTTTGCTTGCTCTGAGATTTCTCTTTTGAGACCTAACAAAATTGTCTTGGTGCTTTATTTGAGTCCATTCCTAAATTATTTTATTAATGAGTCTAAGAACCTCAAAGAGACCTTGACTTTCCCTATATCAAAAAACGTCAGGGGAAGGGGTAAATATGATCAAAACACATTGTACAAATTTTCCAAGGGGGCAATACTATTTTAAAATATATAAAAAAAAATGAATTGAACAACAACAACATGCTCAAATTAGATCAAGATTTTAAAGCATTCAGCATGTTTATAGTTATAGGACTTTGTCTTATGCCGCTCTACAATATATAAATCTTTAGGTGATGGTAAAGATATATTAAGTTAGATACTATAATGGTCTTGCCTTTGACATTAGCATTTTTATTAAATGTAAACTCATTTCTCTAAAGCAGATGTTCAAAAGGTCAAAATATGTTTCGCATCAAGAGGATAGCCCACACTGTAGGAAATAATAATGATGAATCTCTTCCCTCAATTACAATACAGTTTGGGTTCAGATAAGGAAATCAAATCTTTATATTTCACTACCTTTTAAGAGTTTTATGGAAATGTTTATGTTGCTCGTATCCAGTAAACATTTTTGTTTACACAAAGTTCCACTAATGTATTTTGTGAATCTGATTACTCTTTTCATTTTGGAAGTGCCTTTCCATCCTTCATTTTCTATGTGCCGATTCTTTTCATACAAGCCAATCAGATAGGAAGTGAAGTGTCACGACAGCCAATGTGAGCTGGCAATTACTACCTGAGTTATAGTAAAAAACCAAGTATACTTTCTGTGTCCTTTTTTTTTTTCTTTTCAGACAATGACTTCTTGACAAAGAGTAAAACTTGCCTTGTCCAAACACTTCAGTTGCAGTAGAGGTCTCTTACTTTAGGTACACAAACTTCTTTCTAAAAGCATCAATGGTGATTCTCCTGGTCCTGTTTACATAGAAAGCACTGAAATGTGCTCATAGCAAAGCTAATATAAGTTTTAAAGTAATTTTGAGCCTGATAGGACTAGCAGACAAAACCCTAAGACTGGCTTTAGTACCACAGATTCATTTAGCCAACTTCTCTGGTCATTAACCCTGGTTGCACTTATCCATTACAAAAAATATCCTAAGTTTCTCAATCAACAAACATTGCATTTTTACTAGTAATTTTTTTTAAAACATGAAGATATGATGACTCCATTGTGTATTGATACTTATGATCTCTATTTTGCAAAGTATGAGACATCTATTTTCTTGGCAGTGGAAAACTTCTTTAGTCAGAATATAGTTGCTTCCAGAGAATGACACTGAACCACAAAACAAGATAACAGCAGATAACAACTCTCCTTCCAACTCCTCACTTTTCCCTTTCCAGTTGCCCTTTTCTTTCTCTTCTTGTATTCTTCCTTTTCTTGTGCTTTTGTTTCTTTGCAGTCCTGGGGTTTGAACCAAGGACCTTATACATGCCACCAGTAGGGCAGAAATTGGACACTCAGTCATGCTTACTGCATAGCTTCCTTTAGGGATGCTGCCTCTTTTTTGTGACTCTTCTTCTTGGACAGACACCATGACAGTTTAGTTAGTTAAAATACACTGCAATGCAGAATGCCTTTGCTCTGAAGAAATGCTGTGAGAACTGAGCTCACAAATTCACTGGGTAAGTTTTGGAATGAATATACTCTAAACACTTTCAAAGAAATCAATGTATATAGGTATTGAGAAACTTATATTCTTTGTCATAGAACTTTTTATTTAAAAGGTATCAAAATATTATAATATTTTTCTTGAGTATAAGGGCAAAATGTTAAGTTTAATGTTAAGTATATAAAGGTTTTTATATCTAGAAACAGTTCTCATTTTTAAGAGTTATTAAAAGTTCAGAAATACAATTACTATTATTTAACCTCACTGTACAATTTTCTAATAAAGAAAGAAACAAACAGTAAGTCCTGATTCTTGAATCCCTACAGGTTGTATAGTAGGAAGTCAGTATGAACACCTACGTAGTCTGTGTCCTTTCTACACAACTAATTCTATCAAAGTAGCAGAATGAAGTGGACCACTCTTCCTCCTGAATGCTGTTTATCATTTCATGTTGACTAATGGAATTTACCAAAGAACTATATAGATTCAAAGAGGAAGGAGTAAAAGGACATTCTTTACTAAGCAGTGTCTTGGGTGTAAAGAAGAAGGAACTGATACTGCATGATTTAAAATAAAAATGGAAGAAAATATAACTTGGGTTGGTGCCATAGGACCTAAGGTAATTAGTATGTTGTTGTAAGAGCTCTTCAAAGAGTAGGAGGCCCATTAAAATCATAGTTTCCTATAGTGGAGAATGTTATATCTATATGTACATTTTGAATGCCTTTGTAGGTTGCAGAAGACATCTAGCTGTAGGGGAATGGTAGGTGGCAAGGTGCACATGGGGATTGTGATGTTTATTTTAATGTTGGGTCAACAGGACCATTAAAGAAATTAGGGTAGAAAATTCAGGAGGCATCACTAACTTAGAAACAGATCTTTAGCATGATATTTTTATGGTATAAAGCCAAACTCTAAATAAGTCAATGACTCCCACTCTTCTTGAAATAGTAGCAAATTTTATGTCTGTCAAACAGCAGTCACAGGGCAAGAGTGTTTGAGTGTTTTGTTGTAATGTGATTTTGCTAGAAAAACAACTTTTCAACTATAATAAGGGGAAAGAAGAAAAATGACATAAGAATAGCCAAAGTTACAAGTGGAACAGTTTTCCACATAAAGTGAAATTCTGAAGAGAGGCTCAAGGAGATTTCTATCAATATTTGGTATTCAAAAACTAACCTATGGAAACTGTCCCTAGGTTAAAAAGAATGGTAATTCTTGGACAAATGGAGGACTGACATCTAGAACTTATTGCTTTCTCATATTCACAGAATGTTTCTGCCACTCATATGTCACTTCCTGTCATGATATGATATGGATCTGATGGAGAATGGATTGAAAAAGTGTGTAAAGCCTTGATTAACTTCCATTTGGATTACACTTCACAGATCTCAAGATGTTATTTTATACCTGCACCCTGCTTTGAACAGTACATTTTTAAGTTATACTTTGGTGAGATAAATTCTTCTCCCAATGTCATATTTTTTCTTGTAGAACCAAAGTATCCATGGAAGATGATTCTTCTCCCACCTTTCTATCCAATGTTGACAGCTTTCAAGTATCTCCCCCAGTTTTAATTCTTTCAGAAATACTTCTAAAACCTCCAGATATTGGAAGTGGGGTGGGGGTGCTTAATTTTGCTCTTTTCATTTAGTTAGTAGTTCATGAGATGTTGTGGTTTATTTCTCTGACCAATGGCCCATGCTTGAGAATACCACAGATCATCATATATTTATGAGTATACCAGGAAGTGAATGCTATTTCTATTGGCCTGCATCTTTCCTATAAAGTGATTGTTCTCATACTATCTACACAATTTAAATATTTCCTGACACTGCAGCCTTCTCCCTTCTCTACAGTAATGAATTCTTTCTATGGCTCAAACTCCATCTGAGTTTTTCACAGCAATCATACAGAACATATTTTGGAAAGCTTTACTTCTTACTCACTTTTATCTTTCCTTCTCATCTCATTCATCTTGTGTAAGAACACATGGTGGCACTCATGGCTCCAGCTGCATATGTAGCAGAGTATGTCCTAGTCAGTCATCAATGGGAGGAAAGGCCCTTGTTCCTGTGAAGGCTCTATGCCCCAGTGTAGGGGAATGCCTGGGTCAGAAATCGAGAGAGGCTGGGTTGGTGAGCCAGGGGTGGGGGAAAGGGGAGGAATAGGAGTTTTTTCAGAGGGGACACCAGGAAAGGGGAGAACATTTGAAATGTAAATAAAGAAAATATCTAATAAAATATAAATAAAAAGAAACATAAAGAGCTTTTTTGTAGTGTTATACATCTTACCATACAACATTGAGCTTGACCAATCATGAGCATAGGTGACAATAATTACTCACCCATTGCTTCTGTCTGAGTAAAATGATATAATGTTCATTTATCATTTTGTTTGAAACTACCACAAAAAGACACACATACTTGGCTTCAAGGAGTGTAAATATAAACTTTCGGATTTTTTAAAATTTTATTTATTTGCATTCTAGCCATTTCCCTCTATTCCACTATACACTTCCTCATCTCATTCCTCCTTGCCTTTCCTCCCCCTTTCCTGGGACCTCAAGTCTCTTGAGGATTAGGCCCATTTTCTTCCACTGAGGCCAGACCAGACAGTCCTCTGCTATATATGTGCTGGGAGACTCAGACCAGCAGGTATATGCTGCCTTGTTGGTAGCTCAGTCTCTGGGAGCTCCCTGAGGTCCAGCTTAGTTGAGACTGCTGGTCTTCCTATGAGGATACTCTCCCCTTAAGCTTCTTCATTCTTCTAATTCAACCATAAGGGCCCCCCAATTTCAGTTCCATGATTGGCTGTAAGTATTTTCCTCTGTTTCAGTCAGATGACAGTGACACCTCTCAAAGGACAGCCATGCTAGGTTTCTATTGTCAATCTCTTATCCATTTTTATCACTGCAGAATTTTCAGACAGGAACAGTTCTGGGTCAGAAATATTGATTGTTGGTTAGTAGCCCTATTATTCCACTTGAGGCCCTACCTTTCTAATGGAGGTGAACTTTGCTTTGTTCTATAGCTTGAGGTCAGTGATAGTGATTTCCTCAGAAGATCTTTTATTGTTAATAATTATTTTGACTGTCTTGGGATTTTTTTGTTTTTCCATATGAAGTTGAGAATTGTTTTTTCAATATTTGTGAAGATTATGTTAGAATTTTGATGGAGATTTCAATGAATGTCTAGATTGGTTGTGGTAGTAAGGTCATTTTTTTTCTTATCCTAGAGATTTTAATGAATAAGTTGCAAGGCCTGAAGTAGTTTCAAAAATGATTTGAACAGAGACAATACTGTTGACTGTACTTCTAGCAATCTTTTTTTATGAGAAAAGATATATAACTTTAGTCTATCTGAATTTGTTAATATTTAAAAACATATTTTAAGTAAATAGAATTATATCACATTCTTCTTTCTCTTTTGTACCCTATCTCCTCCAAGAGACCCACCCTTCAATACCTGTAATGTCTTTCATTTTTTTATTTTGTCATATTCTTTAAAATTTATAAAATATTGTAACAATAAAAATGAGTATTATAAAAATTGTTTGATATAAAACAAAAATTAATTGAACAGTCTTATGTAGATGCTTGACTACAGCAATACTGAAAATACATATGTTTTTCTCAATATAAATTCTAAATAACTCCAAACTATAAACTGTATATTTTAAAATAATTCATCACTAATAGGTTTTCTTTTTTTCGAGACAGGGTTTCTCTGTGTAGCCTTGGCTGTCCTAGAATTCACTCTGTAGACCAGGTTGGCCTTGAACTCAGAAATCCACCTGCCTCTGCCTCCCAAGTGCTGGGATTAAAGGCGTGTGCCACCACTGCCTGGCACTAATAGGTTTTTAAATTATCATAGATAGATAAAGTCTTTTTGTTTGTTTGTTTGTTTTGTATTTAGTAGAGCTGAATATCTTGACTCTTACTGTGGTAAAAGTCCAAAATAGGAAGAATTTTTAGACATTGGAGTTCATTGTAATAAGACTGTACTTCAATGACCCTCACATTACCAAAGGATTTTTACCTCCATAGTAGCTAAGCTAAGAGTTGACAGTTCTGCTATGACAAGGAATGAATTGAAGCCATGATTTTTGGGTACAGATTTCCTGCTATGATCAAAGCTATTTGACTTGAGTGATTGTCTTCATTCTCAGCCCACAGAGAACAGGTTACATTTAAGAAATAGTGTGTGTATTAAGATGGCCTATCAGTGATATCATTAACCAACTGGTTCAAAGAACAATGGTTCTACTTGGAAGGTGACACAGACATTAGATGAGGGTAAGAATCTGGTTCGTTGGCTGTGATGAATGTGAAAAGCATTCATCTCAGAGAAAGAATAACTTATAAAGTCTTCTTCTTCAAACTTGAAAGAATAGTTACAAACATCAAGCAAAGCATTCAGTCTCACTCTTACAAGCACATTATCTGATTTTTTTGGCAGTATAAATAATTTTGAAATATGCAAGCTGTTCTGAAAACCATAGAATATTTTTAAAACATCAAATAAACAATCCTACTAATAGAGAGGCTGAGATAGGAGAAGCATGATTTCAAGTCCATTATCTGGTACACAGCAAGACACTGTCAGGTACAAAAAAGCAGAAAGTGTATATGGATTGTACAATATTGGAATTATTTCTCCAATTACCAAATTAGAGAGACCTCTGGATGACAGCCAACAAATTTCTAATTCCTTATACTTTGGAATTTCAATGATTAGGATATGTTGGTAATATTAATTTTTATATTAAGAGATATTAAGAAAAAGTAATTGTTACTTCCTGTTATTTTTGTTGTTAGGGATGGAATTATGTTTGTATGTTTGTTGAAAGTTTACTTTCTTGCTTCTTCTATGGTGTAGTTTTGTGACTTATGTTGGTGTTTTCCACCTATTATCCTTTGTAAGACTGGATTTGTGGAAAGATATTGTGTAAAGTTTTTGTCATGGAAAGATATTGTGTAAATAAGTTTTTTTTCATGGAATATCTTGTGTTCTTCACCTATGTTAATTGAGAGTTTTGCTGGGTATAGTAGCTTCAGCTGGCATTTGTGTTCTTGTAGGGTCTGTATGACATCTGCCCAGGATTTCTAGCTTTCATAGTCTCTGGTGAGAAGTCTGGTGTAATTCTGATAGGCCTGCCATTATAGGTTACTTGACCTTTTTTCCCTTACTGCTTTTAAAATTATTTCTTTGTTTAGTGCATTTGGTGTTTTGATTGTTATGTGACAGGAGGAATTTCTTTTCTGGTCCAGTCTATTTGGAGTTCTGTAGGCTCTTTGTATATTTGAGGGCATCTCTTTCTTTAAATTAGGGAAGTTTTCTTCTATAATTTTGTTGAAGGTATTTACTGACCCTTGAAGTTGGGAGTCTTCATTCTCTTCTACACATATTATCCTTAGGTTTGGTCTTCTCATTGTATCCTGGATTTCCTGGATGTTTTGGGTTAGGATCTCTTTGCTTTTTACATTTTCTTCAACTGTTGTGTCAATGTTTTCTATGGTATATTCTGCCCCTGAGATTCTCTTTTCTATCTCTTGTATTCTGTTGGTTATGCTTGCATTTATTACCTCTGATCTCTTTCCTAGATTTTCTTACTCCAGGGTTGTCTGCCTTTGTGATTTCTTTATTGTTTCTATTTCCATTTGTAGACTCTAGATGGTTTTGTTCATTTCCTTCACCTGTTTGATTGTGTTTTCCTGTAGTTTTTGAGGGTTTTTGTGTTTCCTCTTTAAGGGCTTCTAGCTGCTTGTCTGTGTTCTCCTGTATTTCTTTGAGGGAGTTATTTATATCCTTCTTAAAGTCCTGTATCATCATCATGAGAAGTGATTTTAGATCTGAATCTTGCTTTCCTGTTGTGATGGTGTGTCCAGACCTGATATGATGGTAGAATTGGGTTCTGATGATGCCAAGTAACGTTGGTTTCTGTTGTTTATATTTTTATGCTTGCCTTTGACCATCTGCTTATCTCTAGTACTACATTCCCTGGCTAAATCTGACTGGGGCCTGTCCTTCTTGTGATCCTGTGGTTTCAGAGAATGAATTAGCTACTGTTACCTCAGTTTTAATTTTGTGGAATAGTATTAGCTCTTTGTTTGGAAAGTCTGGTAGAAATCTGCACTAAAATGTTTTTTTGGTTGGGAGGTTTTTAATTTCTACTATTTCCTTAGGTGTTGTTGGACTCTAAAGATAGTTTATCTGAACTTGATTTAGCTTTTGTATGTCTCGTCTGTCTAGAGAAGTCAACCATTTCATCTACAATTTCCAGTATTGTTAAGTATAGGTTTTTGTTGTAGGATCTGATGATTTTTTTGAAATTCCTTGGTTTCTGTCCTTGTGTTTCCCTTTTCATTTCTTATTTTGTTAATTTGGATACTGCCTCTGGGCCTTTTAGTTATGTTGCTGAATGGTTTATCTTTCTTGTTGATTTTCCCAAAGAACCAGACCTTGGTTTTGTTGATTTTATGTCATTGTATTTGTTTCTATTTGTTTGGTTTTATCTCTGAGTTTGACTGTTTCCTGCCATCTATTCCTTTTGAGTGACTTCCTTCTGTTCTATAGTTTTCAGGTGTGTTCCTAAGTTGCATGTATGGGATCTCACCAGTTTCTTTATGGGGGCACTTAGTGCTGTGAAGTTTCCTCTTAGCAATGCTTTCCTTGTGTTCCACAATTTTTGGGCATATCATATCTTTATTTTCATAGAATTTGATAAAGCCTTTGTTTTCTTTCTTCATTTATTTTCTGACCAAATTATTATTGAGCAGAGAGTTTTAATTTCCATGAGTATGTGAGATTTTGTGTTTTTGTTGTTTCTGATGTCCAGCCTTAGTTTGTGGTGATCTGTTAAAATATATAGGATTATTTCAATATTTTTGTAAATGTTGAGCCTTGTTTTGAGGCAGTATCCAAATTAACAAAATAAGAAATGAAAAGGGAAACACAAATATGTTCATTTTTGGAGAAGATACCATGAAGTGCTGAGAAGAAGGTATATTCTCTTATTTAGGGGTGAAATGTTCTATAGATATCTCTTAAATCAATTTGGTTCATAACTTCTGTAAGTTTTTCTGTGTCTCTGTTTAGTATATGTTTCAATGATATGTCCATTGGTGGCAGTAGGGTGTTGAAGTCTCTTACTATTAATATGGCACTTCAATATGTGTCTCGAGTTTAGTAAAGTTTCTTTAATGAATGTGAGGGCCCTTGAATTTGGGGTATAGATGATCAAGATTGGGACTGCCTCTTGGTAGACCTTTTTGAAGAAGAAGATGAAATATCCTTCCCAATTTCATTTTATTAATTTTTGGTTGAATGTCTATTTTATTGGATATTAGAATGGAAACTCCAGATTCTTTCTTGAGACCATTTCCTTGTAAAATTTTCCAGCACTTTACTCTGAGGTAGTGTCACTCTTTTTTATTGAGGTATATTTCTTGTATGCAGCAAAATGCTGGATCCTGTTTATATATACAGTCTGTTAGCCTGTGTCTTCTTTATTGGGGAACTTAATCCACTGATATTGAGAGGTATTAAAGATGTGATTGCTAGTTCTTGTTATTTTTTATTAGATCTTTCTTTTATTTACATGTCATATGATATCTCCTTTCCCAGTTTCCCCCCCCCCAAAAAAAAAGAAAGAAAAGAAAAGAAAAATAAAACAAAAACAAAAACAAAACAAAATCACTGTTCCCTACTCCCCTTTCCCTGCTCACTAACCCACCCTCTTCCTGGCCCTGGCATTCCCCTACACTGGGGCATAGAACCTTCACAGGGCCAAGGGCCTCTCCTCCCATTGATTACCGACTTGGCCATCCTCTGCTACATATGCTGTTGGAGCCATTAGTCCCACCATGTGTATTCTTTGGTTGGTGGTTTAGTCTCTGGGAGCTCTGAGGGTACTAGTTAGTTCATATTGTTGTTCATCCTAAGGGGCTGCAAACACTTCAGTTTCTTGGGTCCTTTCTCTAGCTCTTTCATTGAGGACCCTGTGCTCAGTCCAATGGATGACTGTGAGCCTCTACTTCTGTATTAGTCAGGTAGTGTCAGAGCCTCTCAGGAGAGAGCTATATCAAGCTCCTGTCAGCCAGCATTTTCTGGCATCCACAATAGTGTCTGGATGTGATGACTGATTATGGGAAGGATTCCCAGATGGAACAATCTCTGGATTGCCCTTCCTTCCATCTCTGCTCTATAGTTTATTTCTGCAACTCCTTCCATGGGTATATGTGGACTCCAAATACAAATACCTAACAATAAGAAGAGCCTTAAGGGAGTTTCAGTCCAAGACTGGCAGCTTTTTCTCAAACAACCAATGTCCACTTTACTTTTCAATAGCTTTAACAAAACACCATGACCAAGGGAATTTATAGAGGAAAGAACGTAGGACTCATGATTACCAATTGTTGGAGTCACTGTACATCTTATAGAATATCATAGCAGTAGACAGGCAAGGTGTTGGAATAACAGCTGAATAAACATACCCCCCAACCCCACACACACTCATATACACATAAAGAAAATCAATTTACAAGAACAAGGCAGAGAGAAGTATAATCAGGTGGGTATGGGCTTTTGAAACTTCAAAGCCAATCATATTCAGTGACATTCCTCCTCTTACAAGGTTACCTCTCAGTCCTTTCCAAAGAGTTCCATCAACTAGGGACAGTGAATGTCACATATAAGCTTAAGGGAAATCATTTTCATATAATTTACTACAGTCAGAGTTTCAGTTTTAACATCACAGCAGAAAAGAAACTGGTGTCCAGTTCAAAGGCTGCAAAACTTGTGACTTACAGAAACTCATCTTTTCATTCTATTCATGCTTCTATCCTGATTGTATCCTGCCCACACAGTCTATCTTTAATTTCAAATCTTATTAATACATAAGTGCCCCCACTCTTGGATGCATAAAAGAGCTTGCACACACAGATCACTAGGGAAACTAAGTATTTTAAGCAGAAGGTATCTTTTTTTTTCAAGATGTATAAACTGTTTTTCCAACCAGAAGGCTGGAAATTAGAGGTGATTAATAACATTAATGATGATCTGCATAATATGAAGGGCCAAACTATATCATTCTCCCACAGAGAGGACTGGAGATCCCTAATAGTCTAGGTGACTTTTGTATTACCTCTATCGCCACAGAGTCCACCAACCTTCAAGCTCCCACAACCAGAATCAGAGGTGGATAATTACTAAAAATGACCTCTATGCTATCTGCATTACCAAGGCCATGACAAATCTGTCCCTAGGCCCTTAAGCCAATACAAGTAATCTAGAGCCCATCTTCTTTGAAGAAACTATGTATATGAAGTTTAGTTTTGATGCAATTATGCTTTCTTGCCCACTTATATTGTTTTATGTAGTGGTAACTTGGGCTACACTGCTTTGGTTCCCAGCTAGTTGCACTAGTGCACCTTTCCAGGAGCAATCTGGATTTGCAGATGGACGACACACATACATATGTGCATGCACACACACACACATACCCACACACACACACAGACACACACACCAATTAAATTTTGACATGCTGTGACTATTTCAAAGGCTGGACACTCCTAAACATTTCCCTAATAGCAAATGGTCCCCTTCAGTACTCCTGAGACTCCTAATCCTTCCCCTGCTACCCCATGTGCAATTGGGAAATGACCATTGATCACTTACCAGAATTTTTACATGACTGGTTGGCTTTCTCTCCTGCAGCTCTTATGTCTCATCCTTCTCCCTTGAGTCATGGTGATTCTCCCTTCCTCTCTTCCAGTTCTTAGCCCAAGGCAAAATAAAAGTCCTGCCCCTCTCTCTCTGCCCAGCCATTGGCTGTTAGCTCTTTATTGATCAATCAAAAACCAATTGGAGACAGTGACCGTTAGCATTTGGTCATGTAGATTCCTGATTAATTCAAACAATTAGAACCATTCCTCCACATCTCACCTTTTCTGTCCAATTTTTTTTAAAAAGTTTCTTATTTCAGATGTAAATTGAGCATAACCATATCAATTATGTAAGTTATAAAGAATGATAAAGAATGATATACAATTAACACTCAGTCTATCAAATTCATTAATTAGATAAAGTACTCTACCACCTATCCTAACTAAAGAGCTTGTAACTCTATAAATGAATTATGTTCTAATTTTTCTGTTTTATCATCTGAAAACCATCCTTTTAACTTTATATCAACTCTCTCAATCCTAAACAATTTGAGTTTGATCAAGAGACTATAATTAGTTTTCAACTCCATCAGAAATGTGGGAACAAATTAAATATTATCTGAATATTAAGGAAGCACAAAAACATACCTTCCAAAACTTAAACAAACTGTAGAAACAGCTCACTACCTGCACAGTTCCCTATTCCTCAAAACATTGGAGCACTTATCTTTAGCCTTTTGGCAAAGAGCTATCTGGCAGATCTTGAAATTAAGTAGAAATATGTAAGACTAGCTTACCTTGTTTTGACAGAGCTTAGCAGTCGACTGTACTACATCTGTTTATCATTTTTGGACAATATTTTGTCTGCAGATGATATAGGCAATTTCTACCCAGTGGCTACCTTCCCTGCCATGATAAATAGCATTACCTGGAGGTAAAGATGGTCAATATGTTCGTTGAACAGTTAATGGGGTACTGTCAGGAGCAAAATTTTCTAGTCAAAATTTCTAATACTAGTGAAATGGTTAAATGCCTGAATATGTGGACTTCTGATGTTTTTAAGAATATATATACATGTATATGTATATGCATATATGTATTACATACATATGAACTATTAAAACTAGAGTATTCTTAGCTATTTCTAATCGAATAATATTAAAAACACCTTATTATAATTAAATCAGGCTCTAATATAACCACGACTTTACTATCTGGCCCTCAACTTGGATTACTTAATCATGCTGAACAGCTATAAAATGACTAGGTCAAAAACTTAAATGAGTTCCATAGGCATAATACCTATCTTTGAGTAACAGTAATAATTTCAAATTTGTATCAATATACAAATATATACTAATGAAACTTTAATTCTATATAAATATATAAATCTATACCAATGTAAGAAATTATAACTTCAATTTTATATGAAATACAAAGATTTCATTCAGTGTAAGATAATGGCTACACAATGCTTTGTTCATGAATCAAATTAGTAACCTACACTATTTCCTCCATGTTCAAAATTATGACCATTTCCAAATTATCCCTTAAAATGACAACCTATCTATAATTTATGAATACAACCATAACCAGACACCCAAGCCCAAGGGATCATGCTAACGACTTTCCATGACTTCTTTCTGCTAAATAGGTGTGATGCAAAGTTCTTTAAAGAACTTTGGCTGATAAAGGGTCGAAAAATTAGAAAAATTGGTTAGATTTAAGAGAGCTAGCTTTAGCATCTGTTATCCAGTCTCTGCATGCTTAGAAGGCTCATGGCTTGACTAAAGTTATGACTGAATCCATCTGAAGGTTTGGTGAGGCAAGATCATCAGGAATAAGTAGCAATTCCTGAAGCTGTTCAGGAAGCAAGTCTCTGGACAGCATCAGGAAGCAGGGGGTTGGAAGAGTAGGTCAGTTCAGCATTTCCGAGGGTGAGTCTTGTCAAAGCTATACATTCTGTAATGCATAAATTTCACAACCAATATTTTAGTACCATTAAATTATTTGCATGAATTGTGCAGGGTGCACAGATCAGTTAAGGATGAAATTTTGCTCCTTGTTTAAGCAGGTAAAGACAACTCTTTTTTATGAGCTAATTTTATCAATAACCAAATGTAATATAAATCTTCACTCATGCCATATGAAGGAGGGCTTGAAGATTCTTAAGTATTCCGTAACCAACAAAATTTATTTTGTCATTTTATCTGAAGTTTTGGCGAGAGATATTTTTGTCTAAGACAGATACTGGGCTCTTCCTATATCAAAGAATGAGCATATCAAGTTATCTGTCATTAGGTTTTCTCAAATTTTTCAATATCTTCAGGGGTCTTCTCCTTTCATATCTTATCTTTATCACTCTGGAAGGGGTCCAAAGCCTTTTCTCCTTTTCTGTCAACAAAAATACAGAGCCTTTCTCCAAAAATAGGATGTAGTTGATCCAGTAACCAGAAATCATTAAAGGTATAGCTTGACTTCTGTGCCAGAGGAATTTTAATATAACCACAAAGTCATAACCACTTGTATTTTGGTAATTAAAGTTATTCAAAGCAATTACACAATCTAAATAAATATCAACCATTGATACAGTGCTTCTTCGCCATCTCCTGCCTTTTGATCTATAACTTAAGAAGAGAAGCCTCAGTTTGTTATACATCTATGTGGTTTACTGGGATGTGTGCATTTTGTAGGTATTTGTCAAGATGGGACAACTAGGCACTTATGGCTTCTACTGATGGCAACAGGCAATTAAAGACAGAGCTAATGGCTCCTGGAATAACCTGGGCACCAATAGCACCCAATATTCGCAGCTAGAACTGATGCCATCTACTATCAGCCTCTGCTGATGGCAGCATGCAATGAAAGCCAGAGATTTATACTAAGAAACATTTTTCTGAATTGAACAGTGTTTAAGTATGCACACAATAAATTACTTGAAAGGGCATTATATTCCAGAAGCTTGAACCAGCCCCAGCTAGCTGGTTTCCTTCTTTCCATTACTCTGATAGCACTTGTGGTCACAGAGACCCTCATACCCCACAGAAGCACCCAGGAAACACTTGAACAAATGTGTAGATAATCTTGATTCCAATAAGTTAACACATGAAAAATTAAACAACACAAGCATTTTACAGTGTAAATGTCAGATCTTGGACATATTTATTTATTCTAAAGACACATACTAAATGCCAGGTGGCACAGCCCTGGATATCAGAAGCCATTTGGTTCATGGTTTGCCCATACCTAGGCTACTTGGGTAATATGAAAGCTCTTTTTATACCTCTGAGTCATTTTGTATCTCATGTATGAAACTTGTTACTGTTCTTGTAGGAATGTCTGAAGCTTACTTGAGAAATTTTGCAATTCATAAACAAAAATCAAAATTATCCTAGGAAAATAGCTCTTTATCTCCATCCTTCTGACCATAGACTACTGTGAATGACTGACATATATGAATAAAAATGTGAAGATTTTTTTCCTGGAAGGATTCTGTTATTGGAATTTATATCCCAGTAACCATCAGGAAGAACAGGTTTGACTTTTCCATTCAGTGATGGTTTGAATATGAATGGCCCCCATAGACTCATTTGTTTACATGCTTGGTCACCAGGGAGTGGCATTATTAGGAGGTGTGGCATTGTTGAAGTAGGTGAGGTTCAAGTAGAGAAAGTGTGTTACTGTGGGTGGACTTTGAGTTTTCAGATGCTCAAGGCAAGTACAGCATCTCTTTTTCTTCCTGTTGTTTGCCGATCTGGAAGTAGAACATTTAGCTACTTCTTGAGTACCGTGTCTACCTGCATGCTGCCATTCTTTGGGCCATAATGAAGATGGACTAAACTACTGAACTGTAAGCCAGCCCTAATTAAATATTTCCTTATAAGAATTACCATAGTTATTGATTCTCTTAACAGCAATAGAAACCCTAACTAATATGTACCCTTCTCTGTTACTCCTGAAAAGTCTGTTGATTACACTCATGAAAACAGGTTAAAACCATTGCCTGATGATTCAGGAGAGGTAGAGTGTCATTTTTTAATAGAGATCTGCTTGGTAAAGATGCCATCCTCTTTCTGCTCCTAATCTAGGAACCATGAAAATTATCTTAGTCCAGTTGATCAAATACCTTGCCTTGTTATTTTTCATAAGTCCTTGCACCTTTCCTACTAGACTGTAACTGTACTGAATTTCCGTTTGTAACTTTGTTTCATTTCTTATTTAACTAGGGTCAACTGAGGACACATAGATTTTTTTATTTGAACTTTTCGTTCCCTATTGCCTCCTCTGTTTACTGGATGTGCAATATGAATATGTACTCCATCTTGTTTAAGGTAGGTGAAGTTACCAATTATAGCATTATAAATGTCAGAGTATTTTCTTCTTTACTCTGGTTCTATCTCCACACTTGCATTCATACTCTCAGAATGTTTTTTGTCTTATAATAATGGAGTCTAGAATATCAAGAACTATAAGGGACACCAAAATTTATCCAATTTTATACTTCAATTCAGTTTGTTGCAGAAATAAAAAAAATCCAGTCACAGACAAAATTAAGGGTCTAAATTTAGGTTTTGTGAAATTATGAAAAAGACAATTTTGGTTTCCTAAAATGAGTAGCCACAGGTTTACTTACAAATATGGATGTGGATTTTTGTGCAATGCTATGTTGACTTATAGATGTTGGTTTTTGACTAAGATCTTAAAGATCTCACCAACCAACCCTGCAGATTAATGTATAGATGAAATTTAAAGAGAACTGTTCAGAGAAACTGATACTAGAAGACTATGAGTCTTCAGTGAAGGAGGTATAATAAGGCTCAGAAGGCAGATGGAATAGATGGCAGATAATCTGTGATAGAGTTAAGCTCAAACTACCAAGTGGGAAGTAAAGATCTGACAGCTGTGCAGGAAGAAAAACTGCTATATTGTGCTTTAAGTTGTTCACACTCTGGGAACATATAAAATCTAATGCGTTCAAGCTGCTTAAAGAGTCAACCTCACACCAGTCAGAATAGCTAGGATATAAAACTCAGGTGACAACAGATGCTGGAGAGGTTGTGGAGAAAGGGGAATACTCCTTCATTGCTTGTGGTACTGCAATTTGGTACGACCAATCTGGAAATCATTTTGGTGTTTCCTCTGGAAATTGGACATAGTACTACCAGAGGACCCAGCTATACCACTCCTGAGCATATACCCAGAAGATGCTCCAACATGTAATAAGGACACATGCTCCACTATGCTCATAGCAGCCTTATTTATAGTAGTCAGAAACTGGAAACAACTCAGATGTCCCTCAACAGAGGAATGGATACAGAAATTGTGGTACATCTATATAATGGAGTACTACTCAGCTATTAAAATTAATAAATTTATGAAATTATTAGGGAAATGGATGGATCTGGTGACTATCATCTGGAATGAGGCAACCAAAAAACAAAAGAACACACATGGTGTGCACTCTCTGATAAGTGGATATTAGCCCAGAAGATCAGAATACACAAAGTACAATCCACAAACCACAAGAAACTCAAGAAGGAAGACCAAAGTGTGCATACTTCGTTCCTTCTTAAAAGGGGGAACAAAATACCCATGGAAGGAATAGTAGAGTCTAACTATGGAGCAGAGACTGAAGGAAGGACAATGCAGAGACTGTTCCACCTGGGAATCCTTCCCATATTCCATCATCAAATCCAGACACTATTGTGGATTCTACCAAGTGCTCGCTGACAGAAGCCTGATATAGTTGTCTCCTGAGAGGCTCTGACAGTCAGTACCTGACTAATACAGAAGTAGAGGTTCAGAACCATCCATTGGAGTGAATACAGGGTCTCCAATGAAGGAGCTAGAGAAAGGACCCAAGAAGCTGAATGGTTTGCAGCCCCTTAGGATGATCAAAAATATGAACTAACTAGTACCCTCAGAGCTCCCAGGGACTAAAACTCCAATCAAAGATTACACATGGTGGGACTCATGGCTCCATCAGCATATGTATAGCAGAGGATGGCCAAGTCGGTAATCAATGGGAGGAGAGGCCCAGGGCCCTATGAAGGTTCTATGCCCCAATGTAGGGGAATGCCAGGATCAATAAGTAGGCAGGGTTGGGGTGGTTAGCAGGGAGAGGGGGGAAGGAACAGGAATTTGTTTTATGTTTATTTTTATTTTATTTTATTTTATTTTATTTTATTTTATTTTGGTTTTTTTTGGAGGGGTACCTAGGAAAGGAGATATTATAAATAAAGAAAACATCTAATAAAAAAAGAATATTATGAAAGCTGATATGGAGGTGCAAGTGTTTAAGATTACATTCTGCTCTTGCAGAAGAAATAAGGTAGATTCTAAGAACCCACCTTGAGCAATAACACTATTCCTAAACCATTCAGTACCTTCTTCTGTAATCCACAGAGCCCTATAATCACATAAAATCCACCAGTACCAGGCACATACACATAATTACGCAATCTAAAGACAACATTATGAAATGTAAAGTTAGATAATTAGCATGGAGAATGAAAGACAAAATGTGAAATGAGCACTGTGAAGAGAAAGGTGTCCGTAGTTGTTGAAGTATAGAGTTTGGAAGAGAAATGATAGAATTGAATGGCTTTGTACAGGAAGCAAATGTTAGGTACCATACAGGACTAGTCTTTAACCAAATTAAACATGTAAGTTCAGTGATGACTGTAGCTGGCAGTTATAAAATAATACTAAGATTGTAATTATTGCAAGCAATATTGGTTTTTCTTTATTTTTCACACTGCGAACTTCTCTTTATTTATTTTTTTTACCAAATCCATTTTTATTTATTTTTTGTGTTCTTTTTTTCTTAATTCACATGTCATATGATTTCTCCTTTCCCAGTTTCACCTCCAAAAAACAAACAAATGAACAAACAAGAACAACCCCCTGTTGCCTCCCCCCTCCCCATACCTGCCACCCCTCCCTCTCCCACTTATTGGCCCTGTTATTCTCCTACACTGGGGCACAGAACCTTCACAGGGTCAAGGGCCTCTCCTCTCATTGATGACCGACTTTGCTATATACACATGTTGGTTTTTCTTAGTAGTAGATTTTTATTAAAATTCATACTTGTTCTCACTTTTAGATAGAAAATCAGGAAACTGAGGAGTTGACTTATCCATTAAAGTGCTTGCCACATAAATGTGAAGACCATTCAGATCAACAACTCATAAGTTGATTGATGTGGCAGTGTATGTCTACAACCCTACAGTGGGCTGATGAAGACAGGAGGATCCTCAGAGCCCACTAGTCAGATAATTTTTCCAAAGTAGTTCACCCTAGGTGTAATATTAGTCACTATTTCAAGAGAAAAAGGCAAATAACAACCCAAGACATCATCCAACATTCACCAATGTCTTCTACATGCCCATGCATGCGTGCAGACACATAACTGAACATGAATGCATACATATGCTAGAGAGAGAAAGAGAAGGAGAAGAGGTGGAGGGAGTGAGAAAGTAGGAAGTGGACGTAGAAGAAACAGCAAAAGGAGGAGGAGACGAAGAAGAAGAAGAACAAGAAAAAGAACAAGAAAAAGAAAGCAAAAAAGAAAAAGAAGGTAGAAATTTCTGACTTCCTTGGAGACTTGTGCCACGTGATACTTTTCTGAAAACTGTCTTTTTGTTTGTTTGTTTGTTTGTTTGCTGAAGTAGACACATGGGAAGATGTTTTGATGGAAAAAGACACATGGTGTTTTGTGGAAGCTGCCTGAAAAAAGAGCATTTGATGTTTAGCTAGAGCAGACACTTGTCTGCTTGTTGAGAACAAGTGATGCTTGGAAACCCTATAAATTTAACACAACAGACAATGAACAACATTATACAGTATTCATTCAACTTGTAATTCTTTGCTGATCGTCATTGGGCTTTGATGATGCTGGTCTTTGCTGAGGCTGATTTGTAGTATTGATTTGCCTTGCCACACTTTGCTGGTCATTGTTTGTCATGACTTCATAGAAAGAAATTCCTCCAAAGAACTTCTGGCTGATTAGCAGAGTCAGCTGATTTTGGACTCAGGCTGATTGGCAGAGCCTTGCAGTTTCTTCTAGATTAAACTGCTTTTGCTGATTCATGAATGGTGTTTGTGAGTGGATCAAGCTGCTACTGCTGATTCATGAGAACTAAACAATGAAAATTGGATTTGCTCCAAAGAATTATTTGTAAGTACATGCACATTGTTCTTTGCTCTATTCCCTTCTTTTCCACTACCTATGGTGGTCAGTGCTCTAGATGATATGTTAAATCATTTTAAAGCCTTTATTAAAAGTATGTCTGAAAAAGATCTAAACCTACAGAAGAAGAGCAAAATGAAGGTGAATGTTATGGCACCTTTTGATAAGTCAACTAGTTACAGCCTTTGTTATTCAAGACCCTTCTAAAACTTTTAGGTATTCAGAGGGAAATGGTTCACTTAAGTGTAAACTTCATATATGATGTTCTGGAATAAATACCCTAGTTTTATTTTAATTTTCACTTCTTTAAAGTTCTTTAATCTCCTTAGGTTCCTTGGATCACTGAAGAATTAAGAATCTTTTTGATTTCTCTGAAATAGAAGCAGGAGAAACAGGCACCGCATCATACTTCTCTGTTCAGTATACTCCCCTCTATAAACCTATAAATTTTATATTAACATCTTATTAAATACATCTATTAAAATGTGAGGTAGATATATAATTCACTAAATCTGACAATTATGGTGCCACTGCTTATTCACACTTTTTGAAGCTCTGCATTAAATGATAGTCTGAAGTCTCAGGAATGAAGAATATGGTATTTGCAACATGCATTGCTTTATATATTTGTTAGTCTGTTGTTTGTTTTTAATAGCAAAGTCTGACTATATGTCTTTAAAACCACTATGTATTCCAGGTTGCGTATATCTTTTTGAGTAAGATTTCTTGGTAAAAAATAAATATATCAAAGCCCCACGTCATAAAATAATGCAGGACTTAAGTCTTAACAACAAAAGGGACAACAATGTTCATGCATCTGATATTAAGTTCCCATTCTGAGTTTGTTGCTGAAAATCAGATATGCAGTGTGTTTTGCCTGTTGTTTGCTATTTTGTTGTTTGCCTATTTGCTAAAGGGATGTGATCTTACTAAAGATTGAAACTGTGTCTCAAGTCAAAGCATTAAATAACTGAGTTTAGCTCAATGTTTTTAAAATAGGGCCACTTGAATAATTTTGATTTATGGAAAGCCATGTTTCTACATCTCATTTAAGATTTCAATTTTGAGGCAGATATTATTCATTTATAGTTCCAATTGTTTCTCTGTTTTATATATGGAATGACCACTGCAGTACAAGCAGCTGTTAGGAGAGGCATAGAGCAATTTGGAGTAAACCATAAATCACTTGAGCCTTTTTTTTTCCTTTTCAATTAGATAACCCAATCTACTTAAATGCTTTAATTGAGTTTTTAAGATTGGGTGTTTAATCTGTGGTTCTTGTAAATTACATTGAAGTTCCAGATTTTAATTATAAAAACATGAGATTCCTCCTCTGAATAATAAATACACTGTATCAGTTTTATGAGATATTAAGAACACTTGGGATCAAAAATTTACAAATCTACATTATTTTTTATTTTGTTGAAGTTACTAAGTCTAGAATATTCTACTATGCTGTTTATGTATCACATAGGAAAACAAAGAGTGAACCGTTTCCTTATGACATCTCATAAACAATTTTCAACTCTTTTTCAAATAAGAATCTTAGCACATGTTTTCTGTTTAATGTGTTTGAATTGAAGTAATCAATAATGAATATTCAACGTCATTCACAAACAATTCAATAAAAGGTTTTAGGAGAAAAAGATAAAAGCAAAATGTAACTTCCTATTCATATTGATATCAAACTAAATCATAACTTGATAATGAATCCAAAGTAGGTATCACTGAAAGTTTTTGAAAGACATTGAAATTACTATTGCTGAGAAAAGGAACTAATGGAAGTTCTAATAAACATCAATAATTCGATGACTTAACTAATGTTGTAAGTGTGAAAATGGTTTTCCAGTTTCCTTAGTAAGTTATAGTGCAAAATGGCTTGATGATTAGTTTCATTCTGTGGATGGTGACTGGGTAGAAACAGAAGGATAAAAATGTTCAATCTGCATCTAGTCAGACAGATCTATGATTCCTGCACTTCCAATCAGAAGTGACTCATCACCTAACATCTGACATTCAAGCTCAGAGTTCTGTCAGAAGAAATATATATTCTGCAAACACTGATAGTAATAGAAATGAAAAACTAAATGTAAATTACTTAGTCATCAAGCATTGAAAGATTAAAAACTACCCCAAAGGGTAAAAAATGGAAACTGTGTCAATTAAAACTAATAAAAAAGAGGGAAAAAAA
>JADRCC010238564.1:0-30031 GCA_019843855.1 Hylomyscus alleni
TTTAAATGGATTGAACTTTTAATATGTAAAGACTGTGGGATTTTAGAGCTTGGGGATGAATAAGAAAGTAAGGGTTGAGTCTTAATAGTGATGTGTTGGTGTGTCAAGTTGACAAGGGGTCAATTATACTGGCTGGTTTTATGTGTTAACTCGACACAGGCTGGAGTTATCACAGAGAAGGGTGCTTCATTTGGGGAAGTGCCTCCATGAGATCCAGCTGTGGGGCATTTTCTCAATTAGTGATAAAGAGGGTAGGGCCCCTTGTGGGTGGTGCCATCCCTGGGCTGGAAGTCTTGGGTTCTATAAGATAGCAGGCTGAGCAAGCCAGGGGAAGCAAGTCAGTAAGGAACATCCCTCCATGCCTCTGCATCAGCTCCTGCTTCCTGACCAGCTTGAGTTCCAGTCCTGACTTCCTTTGGTGATAAACAGGAATGTGGAAGTAAGCTAAATAAACCCTTTCCTCCCCAACTTGCTTCTTGGTCACGATGTTTGTGCAGGAATTGAAACCCTGACTAAGACAATCAGAATACACAAAGTATAATACACAAACCACAAGAAATTCAAGAAAAAGGAAGACCAAAGTGTGGATACTTTGTTCCTTCTTAAAAGGGGGAACAAAAATACCAATGGAAGGAGTTGTAGAGACAAACTGTGGAGCAGAGACTGAAGGAAGGACCATCCAGAGACTGCTCCATCTGGGAATCCTTCCCATATTCAGTCATCAAATCCAGATACTATTGTGGATCCTGGTAAGTGCTGGCTGACAGGAGCCTGATATAGCTGTCTCCTGAGAGGCTCTGACAGTACCCGACTAATACAGAAGTAGAGGCTCACAACCATCCATTGGACTGAGTACAGGGACTGAGACTGAAGGAGGTAGAGAAAGGACCCATGGAGCTGAAGGGTTTGCAGCCCCATAGGATGAAAAACAATATGAACTACCTAGTATCCTCAGAGCTCCCAGGGACTAAACCACCAACCAAAGAGTACACATGGTGGGACTCATGGCTCTAGCATCATATGTATAGCAGCAGATGGCCAAGTTGATCATCAATGGGAGGAGAGGCTCTTGGACCTGTGAAGGTTCTATGCCCCAGTGTAGGGAAATGCCAAGGCCAGTAATCGGGAGAGGGTAGGTTGGTGAGCAGGGGGATGGGGGAGGGAACAGGGTGTTTTTGTTTGTTTTGTTTTCATTTTGTTTGTTTTTTTTTCTTTTTTTCTTTTCTTTTCTTTTGTTTTGGAGGGGAAACTGGGAAAGGAGATATCATATGACATGTAAATAAAGAAAATATCTAATAAAAATTGTTTTAGTAGGTCTTATATTTGTATGTGTATTGTGTGTGTGTGTGTGTGTGTGTGTGTGTGTGTACTGCAAAATGAGGTGGATTTATCTTATTTAAAATGGTAAACTTCACCAGTCTTTTGATTCATCATGTTATCTTCAGTATCAGATTATAATCTTCCAAACTAATATTTCTAAATGTTCTTACTCCCACTTAACATTGGTGTCATGAAGCACTAAATTATTTATTCACTTATTTAATTTTTAAATTTATTATTTTCTTACTTATTCACTTTTTATCTTGCTCATTTCCCTCCTCCCTGTCACCCATTCCCACAATCCTTCCCTCATCCTCCCTTCTCCTCCTGAGCAATTGATGTCCCCCTGGTTATTCCTTCATTCTTTACAGTTCAATTATCTCTTTGACTAGGTACTTGTTTTCCCCTTGAGGGAAATAAGGCAGCCCAGCTAGAAGAACATATCTCATGTGGAGGGAACAAATTTTGGAATAGTCCCTGTTTCAGTTGTTTGGGGTCCACATGAAGACCAAACTGCCCATCTGTTACAATTGTATAGAATGTCTTATGTTTAGTCCTTGATTAAGAACTAAAATCTGAATGAGTCTGTGGTTGCCTCAGAGCTAACCCGTTACACCAAGAAGGCAATGGGCTTTGTTTGCTGAAGTTCAAGACTTGTGAAAGCATTGCTGGGCAAATTACAAGATACTGTGCGTGAGCTGCAAAATTTACTTAGATAAGCTGATACCCAAATTACCAAGGAACTCTGACTAAATTCTTGAGGTGTGTGCATCATCTAGTGTGACAAATAACCATGGCAATAGATAACTTCACTAAGAATAGCTTCACACTAATGGATAGTTTCAAGCTTCTTGATGTGTTGATCTGCATATATTTCTTCATTCATTTCTTGTAGCCTATTACAGAGGTTACTCTCAGGGTTCAGTTTTTGACATTTTAACCAAATTTTCCATCTTTCTATCCTTGACTCTGTCTTTGACCTTTTCCTTCAACTTTCCTTCCTTCTCGTTTTCTTTTCTTATTTTTCTGTGTAATTACAGATGAACTTTTCTGTTGTTCAGACTATAGAAAAATTGACCTATTCCAGTATTTCACTAGAGAAGTTCTAACTTATTTTTTGGAAGCAGTGATAGAAAAAAATCCTTGAGAGACAATGATGTGCTATTTCAACCCACTCCCAAGGCTTATGATTGTTTCTGAGTTACAAGTATTTCATTTCGTAGGAATTAAAAGAAGACTTGCCATGCTGGAGTTTACCTGAATATCATGTTTCTTGAGAAAGCAATAATTCATAAATCCCCCATAGTTTTTGTTGGAGAATGAACTTGCCTACTTTAAAGAATCTACCTGTACTTCTGTATTCTGAAATAGGATTTTCTCTACCTCTCCTCGAAGACTTAGGTACAAATTCCTCTTCATATTTTCTTATTACTTTTAATGCCCAAAGTGCTCTTCATTTGCTTTAATATATTCTTCATTAATTAGTATGGACTTTATTGAAACAATGTAATTATAAAGATTTTACTGATTGTCCTATGCATGCTGTTAAGATGCTATAACATCACTGATGCTATTTAACAGGCAAGACCAAAGATACATGGTAGAAAACTATTCCGTTATTAACATTAGTTATAACATTTACCAGGAAAATTGATAGGGAGCCAAGGGTGTAGTTCAGTGGTTGGCATTTTACTTAACATGTACAAAACACAGAACTGATCTTCATCACAACAGAAAAATCAATATGGCTTTATAATTATCAGTAAACTTTGCAGTATGAACATTGTCAAATAATTCACCAAAAATAGAGTTAAATTGTTTTAAAATTTTGACTTAAAATCTCTTACCTTCCCTCCATTTGTTTCAATGGAGAAAATGCAAGTAGTTATTGTCACAGGACAAAATGGAAGTGGTAATTGTGACAAGTGGAAAAAAACTAAAATTCACTATGTGGATAAAATCAACAGGCCTTCAGAAGTGTTTGTATGTGTGCACACAGTTTCTTTAGCTTATTTCTGCCTCCCTTTGCTCTTACTTAGAAACACCACTACAAATTGAATGAAACTGTTTTGCTAAAGGCTTAAAGAAATATGGAGAAAGGATAAAGCAGAGCAAAGAAACGGATATAAAATTGAAAAATGTATTACAAACAATGGGACTGGAGTCATAGCTCAGCAGTTGAGAACTTGTACTGACTGCTATTGCAGAGGATTGAAGTTCGTTACACAGTACATAGTCAGGTAGTTCACCACCATGTGTAATTACAGATCCATGCAATCCAGTGCCTCTTCTGGCTTTGTCAGGTACTTATACATGGGTACGTGTATGCAATGACATTTGCATACACGTGTAGATAAAAAGAAAATGAAGTCAAAATTTCTGGTTTCTTTGGAGAGTCAGTTAGGTTATAATGATGTTTTGCTAAAGCAGACACAGGTTAAAAAAATGTTTTATTAAAGCGAATACAGGTGGAAGGATGTTTTGCTGAATCATATGTAAGTGAAAAGATGCTTTACTACAGCAAACACATGAAAGGGTCCATGATATAAATATGAGTCTATGGACAGTTGGAGTGCAAGCTTTGCTTCACTTTGCCTGACCTCACTAGTTTTCACTAATGACACACATGTATTAGTTCAACTTCCATTTCATTGCCAATCTTTACTTGTGAAAACTTCATAGAGAGAAATTCACCAAAGAACTTCTCATGAGATTCCCATCTGTCTGAAGGCCTTGAGGTTTCTTCTGGATTGAACTGCCCTTGCTGATTCATGTGTGGTGTCTGAAAGCAAGCTGGACTGCTAGTGGACTGGACTGAGAACAATGAAGACTGGAATTGCCCCAAAGAATTATTTTTAAACTATTCCACTTCCCTCATATCCTAATAACCATTATTTTCCATGACCTCTGGTGGGTGGTAGGCCAGAAGGGAGAATGATCCTTTATTAAAATCAGTTTATAAAAAAAAAATATGCCAATAAATAAGAAAATTAAAGAAAAGAAAAGAAAAGAAAAGACAAAAGTGAAAAGAGAAAAGAGAAAAGAAAAGAAACAAAGTGGTGGCTCAAAGTTTCTTTATTTCTACTCTTAAAAACCTTATTCCTTAAATTGCTTCTTACTCTCAGTGTTCCTTGTATGACATTTGAAGACTTTCAGTAATATAACTGTGGTCCCTAGATCTCAGGTAATGCAAAACATATTTAAATTTAAAAAATTGCCATATATTACAAATCCATAAGAAAAAGTGTTAAATTATAATTTTGAGAGTAAGTGATATTATGAATCTCAGACATGAAAGTGAATACATGGAAAAGAATTTTGTTTTATACATATGCTATGAGGAAGCTAGGCAGATGTTACAACTGTTTCAAAGAAAAAATCAAATTAGCACACATTTATTTGGAGTAAAGCAATGTTGAGATGAATTGCAAATGAAGAAAAACTGTGGTTTTTATTTTTGGGTATGAGATGGGAAATCAATTTAATCTCAGTCAGTAGAGTTTATTCACAGTGTTGGACTTTATATAACCTTAGTATCTCTCAGTTATCTACAGATTATAAGAAAACGAAGAATAGAACACTGGTAGACTAAAAGACTCTGAAATTTGTACTTCAGAAGATGCATTTTTACTGAATTCTTTTTTGAAGTGACATGCATGCATAATATTCTATAAATTCAGAATACAAGTCTATAGAAAAAAGCAATAAAATTAAATATTATTACATCAGATCCAGTCATATATTTTACAATACATTTGTTTTCCATTTTAATGACTTGATAAATATAATTCATACATGGTAAACTCTTCATTATATTTTAGTGTTCAAAATACGTGACAAAATTTACCATCTTAACAATTCCAAATATATACTTCAGTCAAATATATTCACATTGTTTTACAACTTGCATAAATTTCATTTTGTGGAATAGAAATATTTCATCAATTAATTATCATTACATTTCTCCATCCTTACTATCCCTTGTCAACTGTTATTGTACTTTCTGATTCTTTGAATTTGAGTACTCTACAAAGATCATGTTGCTTGAAATGGAAAGTATTTGTGCCAAAATCCACTGCTCGTTTAATGGTAGATTATATGGCATTGTGTGTGTGCTAGCCATATTTGATATATATGATCGTCAACTGCTGTCAACTTATATTGTTTCCATGTTTCGGCTGTTAAGAAAGCATAATTCTTCTGTGATCATGAGTATAAAAAATATGTCTTCAAAATCCTCTTCCTGTTCATTTAGATAGTGTATCAGATGGTAGGATTGCTAGATCATGTGCCAACTCAATATTTTTTCATATTGCTTTTGGAATCAACTGCTCTACTTTATATTCCAACCAATAGTGTAGCAAGTTTCCAATTTCTTCTTATCCTTGCTCAGAGTTGTGACTGCTTTCCTTTCTTAATAGCCATTCAGATGGGTAAGCATCTCATTTTGCTTTGATTTGAATTTTTCTAATGATTAATGCTCACAAATATGCTTTCATAGTTCATGAATAATTTATATATATTCATTGGAAAACACCCTCTGCCTATTTAAAAAAAATTCCACACTTATTATTGAGTCATAGGAATGTCTTTCTGTAGTTTGGATAATAAACCCCTATTGAAATATGTGATTTACAAATATTTTTCCAATTCTATATGTTGACTTTCCACTCTTGTTGTTTGTATTCATTGTATGCCTTTATATAATGAAATATTTTTATTGTGGCTATGAATTCTATAACAGTTTTTAATATTGAGTATGTCCTATGTCCATTAGTCATTCCTCCTCTTTTTTCTAATTTTCTTCTGTCTAAAACTAACTGAATTGCATTAATATTTTTAGAGATTCTTATATTTTATTAGCCTTCACACAGCCAACTTTAGATTTTCTTGATATTATTATTTTTTATATCTTTCAATGAAATTATTTTGTTCATTTTTGATACAAGGTGTTGCAGTATATAGTCAACTCCCTTCAAACTCATATCACTAGTTAGCCACTAGTGGTGATCCTTAGGCTCATCTCCACCAGTATTATATGTTCAGCCATGTCTACAGGACAGCTCATTATGAGAATTTTCAAACATGTATATCATTGACATTTCCTCATATTTGACTCTTTTATCCTCTCTTGTCCCTTGTACTTTCCAACTGATGCTTTCTGTTGACTTTAACCCCTTCTACTTTCATGCCTTATGTGTGTGAGTACAGATAATAGAGTACTTATATTTAGATTTTATATAGAATATATAGTATAATATTTATATTTCTTTCCCCATTATCTTTTTTATTCATGTTTACACTGCCTTCCTGTATACAAGTAGCCCCTACTTTCATGTGTTAAGATCACATTAATTTTTCTTGATATTATAATAATGTTATAAAGATAAGCTTTAAATATCAAAATGCAATGCTCCGAGTTTAAGAATTTCCATCTTATAATCATTATTTAAGTTAACATGTACATTGTTTTCTTTAACGTACATTTGTTTATGTCAAGATGAATATGATATACACCAGCTATTTTAATCATAGAGTGCACTAGGAAGAGTATGTAAACAAAGTAATGACAGATGCACTGTGACTACATTGGGAAGCCACTGGCATCCACACATTTCCAGTTCTTATGCCATGGTAAAATGGTGAGATCTACTTACTAACATGTGGAATGGTCCTGACCTGATCTTAATTTGGAGAAGTGGCTCCATTTGTGTCTTCTCACAAAGGAAGATGGAGCACGATGGCTGTCTGAAACATTAGTTCGTCAGGTGGATCCAGGTCCAGAGTCTTTTTAATAAACATGTTTTCAAATAAATAATGGCTAGAAATTTTTATTAGCCAGCAAAGTTCACTTGGCAGAAATAGCCTCCAGTATCTTCCTGAGAGTTAACAGTTCATTTGTGATTCTCAGAGCCACTTCTCCCTCCACCTAGAGGCCGGACCCTGAGTCTGAACATTGCTAATTTGCAACTGAATTGAATGCCTATACCTGGAGGCCAGATCCTGAGTCTGAGCTTTGCTAATTTCCAACTGAATTCAGTGCCCAGCAAGTCCTCAAAGATAATGTTAAGCTTGTTGCTTTTAAACTTTTGAGTTTTTATCTCCAGCAGGATTGTTACAGACATACAGACTCTATTCCACGCTGGAATTCAGAGAGACACTATGTGGCAGTTATTCATCATGATGAAGAAAAAGAGTTGAATGCATATTGTGGCTTTGGTCTGTATTGGAAAAGGTGTGTTATGAGGGCCTACAGCCAAAACAGGTTACTGGATCTATGGCTCTCACCAATCTAAGACAGTGTCATGTGCCAAGAGGCTGTGTTTATTAATAATAAACATTAAAGGGCTCAGTTTTTTGCAAATAAACACAAACTAGCCACACATGATATCCAAGATGGGTAAGGGAGAGACCAGTAGATCTACACCTAAGATAGACAGGGCCTCCAGCCACCATAATTCCCAGGCAGGACTATTGTGCATAAATATATCGTATGCCCCAGTCCAGCTAATTTTTAATAAATAAATAAAAAGGTAGGAACTATGACCTCCCTCAGGCTGATTCAGACCTTGCCCTTGCCACAAAACAGCAACCCCACCTAGGGTGAGGTTTCCTAAAGAAAGGAGAGCTCCTTTGTTCCTGCCACTTTTCTGCCTCGAAGTTCCTGCTAGGAGCTATGCCCTGCTGAGCTGCTCCACCTGCCTCTGAGACCGAACAATAAGATGCTAATTTGGCTACAGGATCCTGGTGGACTGGGGGAGGGGTTTTCCCTGCCTGCTTGCTTCACAGATGGATATTATACATTGAACGTTGATCAGAACCATGACTCAGTCCCATTTTTTACTCTAGCAGTCTGATTCCCTTATTTCCCCCAGGCCCCTTCCTCTCTTCCAGAGACCCTGTTCATATGTAGCCTCTGGTGGCTGCAACAGTAGGCATAATATAAATGCAGAGAACCTGGCACAGACCTGTGCAGGACTTGTGTATGCTGCTTTAATCTCTGTTCAAATGTGTTTTTCTCAGTTCGATTTAGAGGGCTTTGGTTGTGTGTGTGAGTGTGCGTGTGTGTTTGTGTGTGTGTGTGTTTGTGTCCTCCCTCCACTCTGGTTCTTACACCCTTTCTACCCCTTCTTCTGTGGGGTTCCTTAAACTCTGAGGAGAGGGATTTCATGTAGACATCCCATTTAAGGCTAAATGTTCCAAGGTCTGTGTTTATATGTCTGTCTGTACATCTGTTTGTCTCTCATTCTCTCTCTTTCTCTCTCTCTCTCTCTTCCCCTCCCCCAGGGAATGTCTAGCTGCAGATCTCTGTATTTGTTCCCATATGCTGCAGGAACATGCTCCTCTGTTGATGGCTGAGCAAGGCACTGACCTATGAATATAGGAGAATATTAATAGGAGTTATGTTTCGCTACTTATATTTATTAAGACCAGTAGTATTTGGTCTCTTGGATATATAGTCTCCATTTTTTGATCATACAAGTAGTGTAGGAAGTAAGTTCCATCTCATGAAGTAGGCCTCAATTCAAATCAATTATTGGTTGGTTACTCCCACAAGCTATGTGACACCATTGCCCTAACATATCTTTCAGTTAGGACACCATTGTAGAATAAAGGATTTTTGGGTGACTTATTTATGTTTCCTTTTGGTAGTATCCTAATACTTTCCTGGACTAAACACTCTAGCATAGAAAATGAAGGTTCTAGGTATGTATCAACTTGTCTTCTTCATGTTCAATGAGTTGTATAGGCATTTACTTCAGCGATAGAGTCTTGTTGTCAGATTTTTACGGAGCAATCCATTGCTTGGCAACAGCTTAGATTGTTTGAGTATTCCTGTGAGGGATCCTTTGACCAAAACCTCAATTGGATGTAACCCAATCCTATAAGTTTCTACTCTACTAAGTTTTCATAGTTCACGTCTAACATGCATTCATGTTAGATGCTGTCTCTTCCTACATCCTACTCTTCAACTCCCTCTACCTTCCTCTTCACCACTGGATCTTCCTGTTATAGTCCCCATTCATCCATAATTATTCTATTTCCCTTTCTTAGTGAGATTTATCTGTACCCTGTAGTACCCTACTCTATAGTTGCAGTTCTATTGATTTTAGCTTGGTCATCATTGATTTAAGAGCTAATATCTACATTTTAGGAATGCATACCATATTTCTCTTTCTGGGTTTGGGCTATTTCACTCAGGTTAATTTTTTTCTAGAATGTGTCTATAAATTCTAGATGTAATATTTTTAACATCTGAGTAATATTCTATTATATAAATGTACCACTTTTTTTTTTATTCTTCTGTTGAGGGGGACATCGAGATGGTTTCCAATTTCCGGAAATTATGAATAGAGAATCAATGAGCATGGTTGAACAAGTGTCTCTGTGGTAAGGATGAAGCAACCTTTGGGTAGAAGCACCAGAGTAGTATAGTTGGATCTTGAGGTAGATCTATTGCAATATTCTTAAGGAGTCTTCACACTGGCTTACATGATGGCCATACAAGTTTGAACTCTTACACACAATGGATGAGAGTTCCTCCTGCTTCATATCCCCACCAGTATGGGCTGTCACCTGTCCTATTGATCTTAGCCATTTGATAGGTATAAGATGAAATCTCAAAGTAGTTTGATTTGAACAAAATTTCAAACCATGAAAGAAAGAAATTAAAAAAGATATTAGGAAGATGGAAAGATCCTTATGCTCATGGATTGGTATCATTGACATAGTAAAAATGGACACCCTACCAAAAGCAATGTAGAGATTCATCAAAATTCCAACCTGAACTTTGACAGATCTTGAGTCAGTTTTCTTTAAGGATATGATGCATGGTGTATGTTGATCACAATCTAGGACAGGCCCCACATACAAGAGTGTATGAAAACTAATTGATCTCATTGACAAAAACAAACAAACTTGACATTGGATAAGTAGGGAGGTGAAGGCAGAGAAGACCGATACAAGAGGAGTTATGGGGTGAATATGGTTAAAATACCTGCTGTGAAAGTTTCCAAGAAACTTCACAACTATTATTTTTAAAAGGAGTTTGGAGGTACTTGAACACACCATAAAATAAATCAGGAGGCCTTAGTTTACAGTGCAGTAGATGTACCTATTCATTTTTACTGGCATTGTAAAAGTCTAAAATTAAATGTTGTTTTAAATATAATGAAGCCAGGTGTTATTTGATAATAATTATACATACATATTTTATTCATAAAGATTTCAAATAAAGACATTTATTATGCATATAGCCAAAATGTTTTTATTTAACCATGCAAATCAGCATTCTTCTTGCTACTGATATATAGATAGAAAAACATTTCAATTTTGTTTACAAGTAGAATGCTTTTCAAAGGTGCTGCTGTTTTCCTCTTAACAAAGAAACTCTTCATATTACTTCACAAAGTAAAAAAAAATTAGAGAAGTTTTGAAGTAACCAAAATTTAAAGTTCTTGTTGCCAGGAAAAGATGAGACCAAGGTCAAAATAAATTAAACTAAGTACTTTTTCATGAGAATAAATGTGATTTGTAGGACAATTAAAACAAGTTTTGCCCTGAGTCAAAAATTTAAACTTTGTTCAAAAATATTAACAGATGAGCCTTTAGTTATTGGTGGAATATCAAGCTAAAATATAGAATTAGAAAATGACTTAAGCATTTGACTCCTAGCTATATTAATCTGTGATAGAACCTTCAACATTCAATAGAGAAGGTTTGTCTTACTTGCCCCCAAGAGACTGATGCATGGTAAATCTTTTCTACAGGTGATTAGATTTGCAATTTGAAGGAATAGTTTTTGGGAGCAAGAAACAAAGTGGATAATGTCCTTTGTGGAAAGAAAGATATGGAGCCATATTCCCTATCAGCCATTTCCCAGCTTCAGACAAGTTATATGAATTACTTAGCCTTGGCCTCAAGTAGTAAGAACTTACCTTGAAAGACTTCAATAATGTTGAAAATTAAATGAAAAAATGCCTAGCAGAGTTTGCAGGCTATAGGAAGAGGTTAATAACTAGTAGTTTTAATTAGTGTTTTTCAGCAAACTTTTCTCCCAGCTGAACCTGATATTAGAATTCTTTCTTTGCCACATTTGACTAGAGCTCTAGACAGGTTTTTTTTTTCCAATATGAGAATATATAACTGATAGTTTCAAAATGGAAAATAATATATTTATAGCAGATTCAAGGGTATGGTAGAGGCTAGATCATGATGTCTATGCATATCCGTGTTTCAAATACCAGAATTGAAATATGTTGGATTATACAGCAAAATAGACATTGCAGATGTGACTGTGTTAAAGATTTTGAACATATCTTATTCAGGCATACTTGTTATATTCATGTGAGGGAAACTGGAAGAGTTATATTCAAAGGAAAATGTTATAGGATGACAAAAGCAGAACTTGAAGCAATGCACTTTGCAGGTGAGGAAGGGGTCCCAAGGCATGGACTTAAGTCAGCCTTAACAACTAGAAATGACAAGGAGCATTCCTTACTAAAGACTTGGGAAGAAATAGGCCTTTGATACTTTTAGTCCAGTGAAGCTAACTATAGATTTCTGACACACAAAACTGAAAAGAATACATTCATGTTTCCCAAAGCAATATATGTAATGTTTGATAAAATGGTAACCACTAATAAATACTAGTAAATTCAAATTCATTTGAGGTCTGTTTCTGTTAGTTAATAATATGTAACAATGCACACACTCACACGCATACACACATACACAAACACACATATTTACCACCAGAACAAGGTGACTTAAATTAACAGGCATTTATTTAATATTAAAATATATTTTGTTATCTTTATGTGTAGCATGTGAATGAGCATATTTGTATATTGTACTTGTATGTCCTGTTGTGCAAGTACATGTGAACTTGTGGAGGACAGAAGTCAATTTCAGGTATATCACTCAATTGTTCATTTCTCTTCATCTTATATTTTTCTTTGAGACAGGATTTCCCACTGAGACTAGAGTTTACCTATTCAGCTATAGTGGCTATTCTGTAGTACTTGAAGATCCTCCCTGTCTTCACCTCCCTAGTGTTCGGATTAGAGACATGTACTAAGGCCCTTGCTTTTTGTGGTTGTTTTGTTCTTCGTTTTGTGGTTGTTTTCTTTTGTTTTGCTTGTGGGTGCTATTGATATGAACTAAAGTCCCCTCGTTGGAGTACCAGGCATTTTATCAAGTGGGACATTTCCCTAGTAACAGTTTTTGTTATTTTAATTGTATATTTTACATAGTCCACTGTGAAACCTCATTACATATGTACAGTATATAGACCAGACCTGTGTAGATAATATACTTATTATTCTATGCATGTAGCATTTTATTTTTAGGGGTAACATTCAAAAGCCTCTCCAGGGGATACTTCAAAGCATCCAATTAATTGCTGTCAGACATTTATTTCTCTCATAAGTCTTTAGGGCTCCTATAGGATTTTACTAATTTGGCTTGGGCTTCAGTTGGTATCAGCCGAGCTGGCTCATATTTCTTAAATCATTTCTTACTGCTTCATTTTTCTAGTCTGTTAGGGCTAGGTACGGTTGAGTTGGTGTCAAGTATCTCTGTTTTGTACTTTCACTATTTCCCTAGAAGCATTTGTCTAGGCTGGGGCAAAGGGACTTGTAAGGGAGAAAAAAAGGATAGGATATATGTTTGACCACTTAGAACTATAGCTTCACATGCATTGCATTCACTTGTCTAAGGTAGGGTATAAGAAATACCCAGGTTTTGGTGACCAATGAACTGGACATTTTTAAAGCTTTATTATTTATTTATTTAAAGTAAATGTCTACTCTATCTGAGTGTATCCATGTATTTCATAAAAGGACATCATAACTACTATAGATGAATATGAGCATGTGGTTGCTGTGAATTGAATTCGGGACTTCTGGAATAGCAGCCAGTAAGTAGATTTAACCACTGAGCCATCTCCCTAGACTCTTATTTTTGTTTTATTAAGACAAGGTACAAATTCACATTGCAAAGACCATGGGCATAAAAGGCAAAAATTTTGAAATATTTGGAAATTGTATACCACAAATAAACTCTTTGAAAATCATGTCTTGACTCTCACCTTATTTTTTAATCCTTGTATTTGACTGTCACTTCAAATATCTTTTGAGTCACTAATTCTGTGTAATAACAATATGCTGGTATGCTTATGATAAACTACCGTAGTCTAGTTATAAAAATATCTGACCAATTAATTCACTTGACAGCATTAATAACTATTTGCCTAGTGAATATGCTCCTCTCTCTCATTTGTATTGATTTTTGAAAGGCAAAGTGTCGAACAATTTTTGCCAAATTGCTTTTCCAATACATGATTCCAGGTTCAAGAAGCCTCACCCTTGTGGAATTACTAATTGGATGTTATCTCAAGACTCTTCTAGAAATGTTTCTAATGCAGCTTAGCTAAGAACCATATGTTGCATTCCGCTTTTTCTGCATCAGATCTTCCCACTTTATTTCTTCATCCAGGTGTTACTTATTTCTAAAGAAATAATGATATAGGCACATATGTGGATACCTATTAGAGTAAAAGAAGTTATTGCACCCATGTCATGTAATTTCCTGAGTCCATATGGGCTGGTGTGGCAGCTGTGTTTTGATCAACTGTGAAGGTGTTTATCTCCGGATGTGTTGACAACAACAACACCATTAGAAGCAACCAACTTCCCAAGAGCATGTGGCTTAGTTTTAATTTCTTGATTTTTGTGTTATTGTTCTTTTTAAAAAGAAATACATCATATGCATAAAATGAATGTGAACGAATGAATGAATCTTACTATTGTCTGCATGATTGCTGAAATCCAATCTTGATGCTAGTGAAACTTAAGACACTGATTCAACCACTGACTTATCATTTTCTTTAGTTTCAGTGTGAATTTTACAACTTGAATTAAAAATAATGTACAGCAAAATTAATGTTTAGTGGTTTACAGTGCACAAAATTTAACATATAAGCATATGTATAATTACCACCATTATCAGGGCACAGACTTGTTGTGTTGATCTATAAATTATCTTGTAACTTATAATCTCGTCTAACTGGAAACAACCTTATATACTTTTATTTAGTAATCAATAAAAATATGTGCCAATAATTCCATAAAATATACTACTCTGCATTATAAGGAATGGAATTTTTTATATAAGTGACAATCAACATTGATTATTCTTAGGAAAAAAAGTATAGGCTATATGATTCCACTGAACTTTTAATCTCCACCTATTTTACTCATATCTAATATGTGCTAGTTTCCCCATAGTTTCTGCTCTTAGTGAATGGCCCTACAAAATCAAAATCATATTACTCATCAGAACTATTTAATTAGTTTTATATGTGCTATTAAAATGTAAGGTTTTGCATGTAAATTAATAGATTCCATTATAGCATCTTCATATATTTGTGTCATTGTAATTATTTTCTTATTATTCCCCCTCACTGCCCTCTGCAGAACCCCTTAAAATAATTTGTAGAGAATGCTACTGATCCTGCAAATGCCTGTACATGTTTTACTTAGAAAGTGCTTTATAATAAGGATCTTGGATACAAGCAGAACTTACTAATATGCCTCACTCATCTGGCAATGGATGTTCTAATAATCATCACTATACATTTGTGTTTTGTTACACATCGTTCCATATATATATATATATTCTGAGTAACAGTAATTGATTATTTTAAAGACTATAGCTGGGAATCCTAAAGTTCTTAGTTTGTGTCTATGATTATAGGGATGGTTAAAGTATGTGAGGGGTGGGGTATCTATGAATTGATTAAAACAGCACTGATGAGTGAGGTAGGACTAACAGGTGCAAAGCCTGAAGCAGGGTGAATTTCAGTTTCTTCACTTAAAGCTTCTAGAGATCATAGTGTGTGGTATCTGCCCACATTTACAAATGGAATACACTGAAGAGGCATAAACACTTACTAAAGCCCTTGTAGGAGTACATTTTGTACATTTTGGCTGCCAGAAGCTCTTTGCCAAGCAAACATTTTGAAAACACTTGGATGATCCTGGCTGTCCTTGTGTTTTCAAAAATATTTCCATCCGGCAGGCAGTCACAGAAGCCTTGCAGAAGAGACTGGTCAACAGGAAAACTTGAGCTGGAAGAGGCTTCATGAGCAGCTGCTCAGTTGTGAAAATGTATGCAGAAGCATATGGCTGTCTTTAGGGCCTTAAGTCAATGTTTATTGAGATGTATTTATTTGTTTATTATTTATGTTTTTTTCTGTAAGTATAAAAACACAGACTACCATTTCAGAAGTTTTTTTTTAAGCAAACTGTTCTCTTTCAGAAATAAACTGTGTAAAGTTTCAGTATGACACAAATATCTATTTACATAAAAATACATTTTTAAGACAAAAATTGGAGTAAAATTTGGCCTGTTTGAAATTATAGATTTCAGATAATCTCCTTGGCATTCCTACAGTCTCACACATCCACTTTTATTTAGAAGATGTACCATTTAATTTTCTACCGTGTAAGCTGACTTGCAGAGTATCTAGGTGAAAAGCATTTAGAATTTAGTGCTGGTGCAGAGTGCTGCAGTTTGTTTACTTGAGTATAAATGCTGAGCTTTCAACACTTTCATGTACTCAGCTCTGTGTTGTGTTTAATTCAAATAGTGAACTATATCTGGAAATATTTCTTATGAAGGTCCTAAATCTGCAGACTATTCTTTTTTTATATATTGGACTTACATTAAATTTTCCCACCAGGGGAAGCATCCTTCTGAGTATAGCCCTGTATGTGGGCAGGATATTCTCACATTTGGTTTTTATTCATGTAAATAAAGGTTGGGTGTTATGACCTGAGCAAGGCATCTGGAAATCTAAGTGGATTTAAATTGTAATAGATTAATTAATTAAGGTATAAAAGTCTTATTTTTAACTCAGTGCTTTCCTTAGAATTCAGTCTCATGTAGTACTTCATCCCAGATGTATTCGGTGAACAAATAAAAATGGACAATTTTGTAAATGAATTTTAGTTTGGCTAATATAAATTCTCAATTCTTATTTGCATGTTAAAATATTAATTAGCATTGGAAAAATATCTTTTTCTTTTTTTAAAAAACCCAGGACTTACAAATTTGACAATGGAATTTTTTTTTTTTAAACATGCAACACATTACCATTTTAAGGATCAGTTTTTGGGAAATGTTAAAATTTTGATGAAATTTCTAATAGGAAGATATTTTCTGAATGTTTCTTTAATAATGCTGATTTAGTGGTAGTTGCTAGAAATTATCCCAAATTAAGAAGAAATGAACAAACAAATCTACTTAAAAATAATTAATCAAAATGGTCATTTTTTACATAAAATATGAAAGAAATATTTAACATTTTTGAACTACTGGGAACAGTTTTTAAGGAAACTTGGTTGAAATGGTCCCTTAAGATAGTCTACCTTCCACGCAAATAAAACAGCAAGTAAGCAATAAATGTGGGAGCAGAAATCAAAAGTCTCCAGTCGTGATCGTCATACTTGTAATTCCTAAAATAATGTCACAGTTTAGAAGGTGAGAAATCAAACAGATCCATTTAATGTCACTTTACTCTTGTCATCTGCCCTGCATAATATGTAACCCCTGCTTAATCATCCAAATAAGGTACTCTAGCTTCTTTCAAATGTAAGTTTTACTGTAATAGTTCAGCAAAATATTACCTATGTGTCTACTTAACACTATTGTCACTTTTTTATTGAATATTTTATATTACTTACATTTCAAATGTTATTCCCTTTCCTGGTTTCCTCTCTGGAAATGTTTTCTCATTCTCTCTCTCTCTCTCTCTCTCTCTCTCTGTGTGTGTGTGTGTGTGTGTGTGTGTGTGTGTGTGTGTGTGATATCTGTGTGAGCTTGAACATGTGCAACATGGGATGAATCTGGAAGTCAAAAAAAATTTTTTTTTAAAATTTATTCTGTCTTTCCATGGTTAGGTGTATTCCAAGATATCCCTGGGAGCTCTGAGGGGTCCAGTTAATTGATACTGTTTTTCTTCCTATGGGATTGCACACCCCTTCAGCTCCTTCAGCCCTGCCCCTAAATCTTCCATCAGGGTCCCCAGGTACAGTCCAATGGTTGGCTGTGAGTATCTGTACCTGTCTTAGGCACTGTCAGAGCCTCTCAGAGAACAACCATGCCAGGTTCCTGTCTACAAGCACATCTTGGCTTCAGCAATAGTGTTGCGGTTTAGTATCTACTGAAGAAATGAAACACAAGGTGGGATTATCTCTGGATGGCCAATCCTTCAGCCTCTGGTCCATCTTTGCCCCTGCATTTCCTTTAAACAGGGACAATTCTGGGTTAATTTTTGTAATGGGTTGGTGGTCCCATTCCTCCACTGAGGGCCATGTCTATTTATGGGAGGTGTTCTCTTCAGGTTCTATCTCCCGCTATGGTATATTTTGGCTAAAGTCATCTCCATTGGGTCCTGGGAACCTCTTAAATCCTTTGTGTCTCTGACTTTCTAATGGTTCCCCAAGTTCCCCACCCCACACTGCTACTTATTTCTATTCATTCTCCTGGCCCTTTGGACTTCTCTCCTGTCTCTTCCTATACCTGATCTTGTTACCCATTTTCCTGTTGTTCCTCTCTCCCACTCAGGCCTCTTGTGATTATTTCATTCCCCCTTCTAAGTAAGTTAGAAGCATCTACACTTTGGCCTTCCTTCTTGTTAAGATTCATATGGTCTGTGAATTCTAACATGGGTATTCTGAGTTTTGGGCTAATACCAACTTATCAGTGAGTACATACCATATATGTCCTTTTAGGTCTGAGTTACCTTACTCAGGATGATATTTCATAGTTCCATCCATTTGCCTAGCAAATTCATGAAGTTGTTGTTTTTAATAGTGGAGTAGTACTCCATTGTGTAGATGTACCACATTTTCTGTATCCATTCCTCTGTTGAGGGACATCTGGATTGTTTCCAGCTTCTGGCTATTATAAATAAAGTTGCTATGAACTTAGTAGAGCATGGGTCCTCATTACATGTTGGAGCATCTTCTGGGTATATGCCCAGGAGGGTACAGCTAGGACCTCTGGTAGAACTATGTCCAATTTCCGGAGGAACCACCAAATTGATTTCCAGAGTGGTTGTACAAGCTTGCAATCCCATCAACAATGAAGTAGTGTTCCTCTTTCTCCACAACCTCTCCAGCATCTGCTGTTATCTGAGTTTTCTATCTTAGCCATTGTGACAGACGCACAGGGTTGTTTTGTTTTGCATTTCTCTGATGACTAAGGAAGTTGAACATTTCTTTAAGTGCTTCTTGGCCATTCGAGATTCCTTAGTTGAGAAATTTATTTAGCTCTGTACCACATTTTTAATTGGGTCATTTGGTTTTCTGGAGTCTGACTTCTTGATTTCTTTATATATTTTGGATATTAGCTCCCTATTAGATGTTGGGCTGGTAAAGATCTTTTCTCAGTCTGTAGGTTGCCATTTTGCTCTATTGACAGTGTCCTTTGCCTTACAGAAGCTTTTCAGTTCCATGAGGTCTCATTTGTCAATTGTTTATCTTAAGAGCTCACCTGTATCCCTAATCTGGAGACTGAGAGATACAAGTTTCTGACCTGAATCTTGGCGTGGAGGTCTTGAGGCACAGTGGCTATGAATCCCAAAAGAATAAGATTGGAAGATCTATGAGCCCAAGTAAGGTCATCCGAGATTAAAGGTTTGGTGGCACACACCTTTAATCTGGACCACACCTTTTGCTGGAGACCTATATAAGGACATTGGAAGAAAGTAGGCTCTCTTTCCTCTGCCTGTTTGCCTTGTGGGACTGAGGAACTGCTAGATCCTTGGACTTCTATTCACAGCTACTGCTGACCATTGTTGGGAGTTGGACTACAGACTGTAAGTCATCCACAAATTCCTTTACTACATAGAAACTACCATAAGTTCCGTGACTCTAGAGAACCCTGACTAATACAATATTCTAAAACTTAAAAGAATAATAACTTTAAAAATAAAGATATAAGAAAGTTCTGCCAGATCTGGTGGAACATGTCCTTAATCTCAGCACTTAGGTAGCAGAAATAGGTGGATCTCTGTGAATTTGAGCTCAGTCTGGTCTATATAACTAGCTCCAGATCAATTGGAACTACATAATAAAGCATTTTCTCAAGGATAGAAAGAGAGAAAGACACAGAGTGGGGGAGAGAAGGGGGAATGGGAGAGGGAGAGAGTTTAGTTGGAGACCATTGGTGGGATTTTCCAAAATAACAGCTGCAAACTTATGAAAAAGATCCATTTCTCACCACTGGCAGGAAATGACAATATGACTCCACTGTAAAACTGTCGGAAGTAATAGATTAGCATCCTCTAAGCACCTGGTACTCCATTCCTGGTACCCTTCCTTTCTTAATGTGTGTATTTTAGTGTTAAGCTTTAACAATTTTTCTTTAAAAATATTATACTAATGAGTGAATTGGGTACAAGGTAATTAGAAGTAGAGTCATAGATCTTAAATACATGTGACTCTTATGCATCTCTATTGGGTAAAGTATTTATCACTAATATATGCTACATTTTGTCGAAATAATATGTAAATGTTTAAAAGATAAAAGAAACAAAGTTTTCAGTTACTTAATAAACCAACCAATTTTAAGCACTGTATATATTTGTCACAACCAAATATAGATAGCAAAAAATCTCCCAGAGCCAAATGAATCAAATACTGTCTTCTGATATTTAAGGAACATGTTGTCAACTTGCAGAGTCAAAAGCTTAACATACTTGAAAATAAGTGCCCTCATTTAAGGTGTTTTAGGACCATGTGAAAATGTTCAAATGGAAATCGCTATTTACTAGATAGAAATAGAAGTGCCCATTTTAAGGAACTCACTTCCCTCCATGGTGGCAGTGCCTTGGGTTGCTGGGCTATAGTCTGAGTAGCAAGATAGTTTCTAGAGAAAAGCTGAAGGAGAGAATGGTTTCAACAAGGAAACCAGATAAACTGCATCAGGAACTTCTAAAGCTTTAAGTGTTCATTCTTAAGGTGAAACAGCTGTTAATGTTAGTCTCCAGTCCAGGAATTTTGAAAATTGCATAGCTCAGGCTACCACATGCAGTTGGAACTACAGGCCTGAGTAGTGTATGGAAAGATAAGGTTTCCATTTCTTTTGCATGTGTTTAATGGCTGGAAGAAAAGTAAAACAACATAAAGCAAATAGTATAGAGATAGGGCAATTGCAAAGTGGCAAATGTATTGACCCTGCTCTATACTTGTGGATGCATTAGTGTATTGCTAATAGAGCACACCCTCTTTTATCTCTTGGACAAAATAGATTTACAAGATCTAATTTATCAATAATTAAAATCTGCCAAGAGATTGTGTGCTTTGGAATCTCTCAAGAGTTTCTAAGCAAACCCTAATGACGGTGCATTTCAAAAGAAATGCAGGTGGATTTAAACAAAATGGGGTAAAGAGTCTGAAGTCCACACAGAATGTTTCCCCCCCTTCGGTGCAAAAAAAGGACATAGGAGGTTAGAGACTAAACTTAGAATATACTATTAAGGTCACATGGGAGATGTTAATAGAAATGTTTACTTAGACATGATGATAAAGCAGAAATATTCTATTCAATTACTCGGATATCATGAGTTACACAGAAACCTAAACAATTGTTTATGAAGTATTATGCAAATTTATGGAGTTTTTATTTTCTTTAATGCTCTGGGATATTTGGAGAAAAGGCACCATCAAGTAGTTTTATGATTATATGCTATCCTTCATTACTTGGTGGAATATCATTAGTGAAATGGAACACTCTCAATAACTCACCTCTAAAACAGTTTCCCCTCCCCTTGGAAGATGATTATTTGGGAACTGGAATATCAAAATTTATAAAGAAGCTTCAGCAATGATATGAAGTAGTATATAGCTGTTTCTCTTTCCTTTAGCAGACACTGTTATTAGAAACTAAAATACAGGGAAACATTCAGTGTAATTATATAACAACTGAGTCTAGTACTGCCACAGTCAATTAGTTGTAAGCTAAACTCAGAGTCGAGAGGTGATGATGGTGGTAGTGGAAGTGATTTTTAAAAGACTCATTTTCATGTATATTTACATATATTGTCAGATTTCTAGCATCTTTCATTTCCTTGGATATGCATTTTTCAAAGCATGTTTACCAACTCAAAGCCAAAACTGTTTAAAATATCAATTTAATGTAACTTAGAGCAGCAGTGTTTTGTCCCCTTCCATTTATGTTGTGTAGAAAACCAGACTTCACTGTGGAGAAAAAAGTATGTTCAGATTAAAGCTTTAAATTGGTGGCTAGTAGCCCAGTTATGAAAAACTTGGCTGCCTGCTGCTCTTTGGTAATGTGTTCCACAGGCTGTTGTTTTCTGCTGATCGCCTATTTACAGTGATTTACTCCAAATATGTGGGCGTCTTAAGTATATGGGTGTTGTCCAAGAAAAAAGGAGTCAGTTTATTCTAAATGATGAAATGAGAGGCAACACACAAGGACTTCTGTTGATCCCTTACTAATTCTTAACTTGAAAAGAGACTTGCCATAGCTGCTTGGAGACCAGTAAAGGAATCAGTTGAATATGAGGAACCACCTGTCGGCACAGCATTGATCTAGGCATACAGAAGAGGTAGATAAAGTTTGAGCCTTTAAGAAACTTATAATTCACACTGATGAGGATGAATGTCATTCAAACAAAATGATGAGATCTATCACAAAGTAGAATAAAAAAATAATAATTTACCAATTTGATAAATTAAGCAGATCCTCAATTCGATTGAAAAAGCCTAACAGTGATTCTAATTAAGACTTCTCTAGTTCATATACATCCAGCAGTCAGGGCATTTGAGGTTAATACTCTTCAATTATTTATGAATTTACCCAGTAATATAACTCAATATGAAATATTCACTTGTATTGAATAAACCTAATGTGACAAGCTTTGCACAAGGTCTTAAAGATAAATGGGTTAATAATGTGGGTTTCTTAATGTTTAAAAGTTCTAAATGTAGAAAAAGAGGGGGCAAAAATGTGAAATTTAACAGTATATTAAAGATAATAATTATCATTTCAGATTGATAAAATGATGCATGCTTACATGTGGGGCAAGTGGAGCATGCTACCAGACCAAAAAAACTGGTGAGGTTGAGCAGCCTCAGATCCCAGGGAAACTGAGAATTTAGAATGGCAGGGATGGAGAGAGATCCCTGCCAAACTACCTGATCTAGAACATGTAAACATGACACCCCACTGAGAGGACTATGACAATCAGTCACATAGCGTAAAGACCGGGAGGTTTCCATGCTAAATGAAGAAATAGAAGCATCTAGATAGGCCCAAATTGTTCAGCCAATGAGCATCCCTTTCAGGGCATTCCTTCCAACAAAAGATAATTAATCCCTGGGTCACTTTGAGTAAGGTGTGTGTATTTACATCCACCATCAAATAAAACATTGTGGACAACCAAGGATTGATGGTCTCTTCACCAAGGATCGCCACAGGGATTGAGGAAGGCTTCTTTCTAAAGGGCCTTGCTTCAATCTCCATGAGAAGGCCTTCTCTTGCCCATCCCCTCCTTACTCATGGCAATCACTCCGAACCAAACCTGCCTGGAACATAGATGCTCTTAGAGGAACTATCAATTCATTCCCAACTTCCCATGGTCCCTAGTTGAGGTGTCTAGACATAGAGGAGACTGAGAACCACAGCAACCATCCCAGATCCGGCTGGTTCCCACTGGAGAAAACACAGACTGAGAACCCCTGTTACAGTGCTCAGACTCCCTTGAGCTGCTTGCAGGCAGCGCTCAGGCACCCCAGCACTGAGGCTGACACTCAGCACAGCAGATACAGAAGGCAGTTAATAATCATTCTAGAACAATGCAGAAAAACTTGTCTGAAATTGTAACATTAAAGATTTTTGAGAAATACTTGAGGAAATTCAGGTATTTTATCAGTGTTTTACTAGTGTAAAGTCTATCAAACACATGACTTTGGCATGATACTGTTGGTGATTGCATTACGGTTCTGTGTAATTTTTTGCTCCATTTCAGATTATCATAAATTGTGCATTGACTGTCAATTCCAGAAATTTTCATTGACTTGAATAGAAAGCCATTGGTAAATAATGCTAAACTGGATCAGTTTTCTCATTTTGCTTTTAGATACTTTATATTTGTGTTTCTAAATTTAATGCAGTGAAACAGCAGTTTAAGCATTTAAGCAAAACAAAAAACAAACAAACAAACAAACAAAACAGTTGTTTAAATGTGGAACACTTAAGAGTTAACAATTTACAAACTCCCAGGATGGCTGAAATCTAAAAACAAAGATAGAGGGACTATTGTACTGTACATTCTGTGTCATTTCTGACCTTTTACTCAAAAGATGATGACATGCCATAGGAATCCTAGTATATGCCACAAATGAATACCTTGCTAACCATGACACTAGTCACACCAGAGAGAGGGCCCCCAAGCCATATAGTTGTTAGAGTAACAATCACTAATAGAATGTATTGAGCATCGAGAAATCTAATTGCAAGAGAATCTAAGAATTTAGTTTTTAAAGATTCTAAGAATTGAGTACAAGATTCTGTTAGGTGAAACTTCACTGTGACCTTGAAGGGATTTTGTATCACTGTGAAAATAAAGCTCTGAACATTTCTATAATGGATTATCTGGTTTGCGTTAATTGAAGTGGGAAGAGCCACTCTAAAAGCAAGGGAAATCATTTCATACTGAATAAAAAGGAGAAGGATAATTTATTAGAGGGCTCCAATGTTCTTTGAATTTTTCTCCACTGTGGATACACTATGACCAGTCAGCTTCTGCTCCTTTCATTGTACGTTCTCTATCATGACGCATTGTATTCCTGGAAATGTAAACCCAAATCAGACCTTCTTCCCTTAAGTTGCTTTTGTCAGTATTTTGTCATAGCAACAAGACAAATAACTAATACAGAAGAGAAGAGCAAGTATAGAGAAATAGTGTCACTGCTGTGATAAACCCAATCACATGGTTCTTGGGCTTTTGGAATTGGATTGGGCATGAGGAGTTGTTGATGAATTGGGACCTTTAGGTTAGAAGAATCCTTGAATACCATTTGCTCAATGTACCATACTGATAGGATCTTGAGAGACAAGAATGCTAACGGAAACATCGACGTTGTTTCCTATCTCATGAGACTAAGGAACATTTATGTGATATTCTGGTAAATAATATGTCTGCAGTCCACCAATTTTCTAAGAATTTTAGTTAGGCTGAATTTAAAAGTAATGGACTATTGTTATGGTGAAGAAAATTTCAAGAAAGGGTAGCATGCAAGCTATGTCATTGCTCTCATCCAGGTCTATAGTGATATAGAACAAAAAGTATAGAGAAAAGATAAGATAAACATAGTTCAGGAAGGCAAGGCACTTATGAGTAAATTTAAAGTTTCATACACAGACAATGCAGATAACATAGCACATGTAATTGTTAATGAACTTAGCATTACTAAACAAAAGGTCAATCCTTTTTTACTGGGATGATAAGAAAGCTGTCCTGAGGTGAAGACTCTAACCTTCTAAGGCTCCATTCTGTAAAATGAAAATGTGTTTGAAAAGAGAGAGCTTAAACTAAGATATGTATATGAAATATATCTCTGCTAAAAAACAACAGCATGAGAAGGTGTTTCCCAAGAGTGAGAACATGAAAACTACAAACTTAGACACATCTGGAAAGAGAGAATTTTAACTAAGAAAGTGTTTTCATCAGACTGGCCTGTAGGTAAGTCAGTAGGGCATTTTTTAAATTAATTATTGAAAATGAAGGGATCAACTCATTGTAGGTAGTAGCAGACCTGGGTGGGTGGCTACAGGTTGTATAAGAAGGAAGACTGAAGAGTCGTGTGAGTAAGTCAGTAATCAGTGTTCCTCCACAGCTTCCAGTGCCTTGAATTTCTTGGACTGTGATGTGGAAGTATAAGCCAAACAAATGCTTTCTCAATATTCAGCAGAAATATTAAGACAAGGGCCAATGCAACTATGTTCCAACAAGGGCAGCCTTCATACCTTGTTGTCTGTATAGCATTATACACATGCTACTAGTTTTATCTGTGGGGTTTTGCACCACAGATCTAGAGAGCTACCAAGGACAAGCTATTTGTGAAAAGGTCAGAGTTCCTTCAAGGAAACCTCAAGAGGCCATGGTATGACATTTTGAAGATCAACTCAGGATGTTGAATATATGAAGCCCATGAAATGCTGCTAAGTAAAGCTGTAGGAGTGGAGAAGTACCATGTGTGGCTCAAGAGAGAGGTTATAAATGCTGCATGAAACAGAACTGGAGGGATGGGGCTATGTAAACCCTTTAAAACTCAGATAATTATATTAATATTCTCAGATACGAGAAAAGAATCTACATAATTTGATTATTACCCTTGAGATTTTAGTGCTTTTGTCTGATCACACACCACCATGCCTACATCCTCTTCTCTTTGAAATCGTAAAGCATACATTGTATTGTGGAAGTAAATAACTTGTTTGTGATTGTGTAGGGGACTACAGACAGGTGATTGGCTTCAAAATCAGTTAAGACATGGAATTTGCATTCAATTTTTAATTTCCCCCAACATCCTGTATGTTCAACATGTCCTTTCTCCACAATTAACTTTAAGTATAAAAGTTCTTGCAATAGTCCCCTTTTCTACTTCAGTTTTTAAATGTTTAATTTCATGCTTGTTTTGAATATTGATTATTTTTGTGTTTGATATTTTCCCAATAGATTTGTTCAAATTCTGTGTTGTCCAACATTGTGATATTTCTCATTTGTATGCTTAAAACATTCTCTTGCTAATTATTTGCTTTACTATCTTCAATAATAATACAATTATGAGTTTACATATCAATTCTTACCATATTCATATATATGGTATGCCATATTCTTAAATTTCACTAGCTGATCATACTTTATTTGATATTTTATTTATTTACATTTCAAATGTTGTCCTTTCTCCTGGTTTGCCCTCTGCAAACCCTCTATTGCATCCTCTTCCTCCTGCTTCTATGAGGGTGTTCTCCTACCCACCCACCAACCCACTCTGACCTCCTCGCCCTGGCATTCCCCTACACTGGAGCATCAAGCCTTCACAGGACCAAGGCCTCTCCTCCCATTGATGCTGGATAAGGCCATCCTCTGCTACAGATGCAGCTGGAGCCATGGGCCCCTCCATGTGTACTATTTGGCCAGTGGTTTAGTCCCTGGGAGCTCTGAGGGGTCTGGTTGGCTGATAATGTTGTTCTACTTAACTGATCATTTTTAATGGTTTCTCTTAAGTGTTTCTTGCTTAGTCTTTATTTTGTTCCATTATTTATGATTCAATATATCTTGAATGATTTTCTATACTTCCCCTCCACTGACATGCTATTTCACTTACTACCTTAATGTATTTCAGTACAAAATAACTTAATTTTCTCATTTTTACAAATGTAAGATAAGAAGAAAAATGACAATATTTCTTATTATTTTTCTACCCCTCAAAATGGTTTCTTTCTGGCTCTCTTATTTATTCTTATATAATCCTTAGCTATGTTCTCTTCTCTTCCATTCTTATAATTATAACCATTCATTCCCCTCTACCAATAGACAGTGCTTGGCCCCATAGCATCTTATTTATTGTCTCTCATTGAGTCAATACTAATAAACCTGGCTTGAAAATTTTAAAAAGTCTACAAAGAAATAAATCAAAATGATGATAAAGAGGTCATATAAATTAGAAAAAAATAACATATTGTATGGAGGAACATAAAGGGACAAAAATAAAGATGCCAGTGGGACAACAAGGCAGACACTAAAAATATACTTACAGATAAAAAATAGCAAATGTTTAGAAGAGAGGGAACAAAATATTAAAACCTATGTTTAGAGAATGATGAAACAGTTTAACATAGAAAAGCACCAATACTTTTGAAAAGGAAATTAAATCTGAGTATTATAAGAATCTACATAAAAGCAGAGGGATTACTTCATTATAATATAAAAACATTCCTCTGGAGAAGGCTGAACTGAAATAAGATGTAAGTGAACAAAGGTAATATTTTAAGATTCCCATGCTGCTAACAGAAGTAAAGCATAAATTACAGGCTTATTATAGGAATCAAGATAAAAATGGGTATGAAAATAAGTGGTAGAATGATGTCTGATATATTCTCTATAATTTTCATAAGGCATATGTTTACAAAGCATCATCTGATAAAATAAATCCTTTACACAGAAAGTAGACCAAGATATTTGAAATGAAAAGTAAATAAATTTTAGTGATTTTTATACTTGATACGTATGTTTTATAATAGTTAATATTTTAAAACAAATCACTTATAAGAATTAAATCAAACTATTGTGAATATATTCTATGTGCTAAATTATATAATTTCATCACAAAGAGGTAACTTATGTTTCTTCTAGTTCTAAGAGTCTTTTCTGAAGGAATTAAGTATGGCTTCTTGATTTGACTTTTGAAACTCTATTCCCTTAGACAAAAATGATTGGCTCAGGGATCTATGTTGAAATCAAATAAAAGTAGCTAAAGTTTGGATTCAGATACAAAAAGATACTTTGCTATGAGAGCAACACTCAGTGTAAAGGATGGTGTGGCAACATTATAGAGATTGACACAGGAGAAGATTAAGTTTCAGGAAATCCTAAACTACATTGTAAGCCTCTATTTGAAATTTATAATCCAAACCAAACCCTGAATCAAGCAACTATCCCCAAATGAAGAGCAAAATCAAATAACAATACAACACAAAACTTCATCTAATATGTGCATTCCATATTGGAGATATCCTCAGTGGGATTCTCTTACTTTGTTTCAAGCACAATATCTAGCATACACAAGGGAATAGAAGCAGTAATAACAATATGAAATAGTCATAGAAAATGAAACAACCATAATGATCTGTACGACATAGGAAGATAGAAGGAAGGTAAGAAAGACAGAAGCCTAAAAGAGTAATTGGAACCTATGGATTTTCTTGTCTTCTTTTGATTTTTTTTGGTCTAATTTGGTATTGAACTTAGAGACTTGTATATACTAGTTAGGCTCTCTCTATTTCTGACTCAATAGCCTGTTTTTCCTTGAAAGATAATATACTTAGCTATTTTTTAGGGTTATTTTTCTGTCTTGAGCCATGAAAGACTATTATAGTCTTGCTTCCCCTTGAGTCCTGAAAAGTAAGATGTTGAGGAGTCAACATGCTCTACTTTTCTGGAAGTACATTAAAAACAATTATTAGCTATGAATGTTTAAGAAGTCCTTTTTGCTGTCTCCCCTCACATACTTTCCCATGAGCACCCCTACCAACTTATCATTTTCAGTTTCCCCATCCATCCATACTTCAATATTTTATTTGTTTCTTTTTTTTTTTTTTTTTTTTTTTTTTGGTTTTTGAGACAGGGTTTCTCCGTATAGTTCTGGCTGTCCTGGCGCTCACTCTGTAGACCAGGCTGGCCTCGAATTTATTTGTTTCTTAATAAGATCTATCTGTTCCTCTACCCTGGCTGTCCTGGAACTCACTCTGTAGACCAGGGTGGCCTCAAATTCAGAAATCTGCCTGCCTCTGCCTCCCAAGTGCTGGGATTAAAGGTGTGCGCCACCATTGCTGGAATCTGTTCCCTCTAGTCCCTTGCTCTATATCTACCCACTGTGGTTATATGTGTTGTCATTTGTTGATCATTGAATTCATAGCTAATATCAACATATAAGTGAATACATTTCATATTTCTCTTCCTGGGTCTGGGATACCTCACTCAAGAGGGAAACCCATGGAAAAGGAGGAAGAAATCATGAAACAGGCAAAGGAGATGAAGGACATCATGAAAACAAGACCATCGAAATCAGCACAAACACATAGGTACTAAAGCAGCCCAAGGCCTGCTTGGGTCTATATTAGGTCCTCAGCATACATGGTAAGGCTTCAAGTTTAGAGTTCTTATGGGATTCCTGAGTGTACAAATGAATAGATTGCTGATTCTTATGACTTCTCCTGGGCCTCTTTACTTCTATTGGTGTTCCCTGTCCAAGTTCAATCTGATAGTTTTTGTTTAATCTTATATATTGTTTCGTTATAAAAATGAATGAATGAATTGAAACCTAGCCACTAGGGTAAAGGTTAGCAACTGAACTGGCACTTATACCTGGTATAAGAGAGAAAATTAGTTTTTCCAGTAGAGTGACACCACTCTAGGGCACATCTCTTGTTCAAGAATAGTTGACCAATATATAATGGGCTCCCATTTGTTTCGTGTGCTTTTATTTGCTTCCAAGTTGGTCTGGGTTCTTTGCTTGTTTGTTTGTTTTCTCTCTGAGTCTTTTTTCTTTTCTTGAGTTTGGGTGGCTTTGTTGTTGTATATATTCCTTTTTCTTTTACTTTAGCTGTGTGAAAAAGTAGGGTGACAGGGTCTGGAAGGAATTGGGGAGGGGAAGAATATGATCAAAATATATTTAAATTAAAAATATTTTAAATAATAAATATGTAATAAAAGATATACAAATTCAGCTTATGTAAACATGTAGCTAAAAATAATGAGAAATTATACTTTTCAACCAGGCAATCAGATGACAAAAAAAATTTTAACTAATTCTGACATAGTTTCATGGTGCATTTTCACTAGCATTTTTACATAATGTTTATTGCTTATTGTATATATTTGCAAATGTGT
>JADRCC010238567.1:0-30136 GCA_019843855.1 Hylomyscus alleni
CCCCCCCCCCCGGGCCCTTTAGTTCCCAGAAAAAATATACACATAGCCCTTATATTTACAATAAGCCTTAAACAGCATAAGAGCTGGGCGGATGCCTACTCTCTGTTATTAGAATCTACTTTCCTATTAATAACCTTGAATTATTACTTTCTATTTACTGTGCTTTATCTGGGCTGCTCTTAATGCCAATTGGCCAGCCCTCAGGGTCATGTGACCTCACCTAACCCATGGTGGCTTCTCCTTCTTCTCCTGCACCTTCTCTCCCCAACCCCAAGCCCAGGAAACCTAAACCCCACCCGCGTCTCTCCTGCCCACTTGGTGAACTGGGCGTAACGTTGGCTGTTGGCATATTTATTTACCAATCAAAAATAATTTGGGCGCAGGGCCACAGGTCTACTTGGGGACTCTCTCATCTCTGGGGCAACCTATCTTGAGGGCCCAATATTAGCATCAGAATAGGAGCAGCTTCAGGCCAACCTTCAACAACTGTGCACTGCTGCTCTGCCTTCCGCGCCAGAAGTTGCATCCCAGCACTTCCCGCATGCCATTTTATACAGATCACACTCTGCAGGTCTTAAAGGAGCTTTAAATTTTTCATTTATATTATATATGAGGGAAACTTTTATCTTATCATAAATAAGTAGTACTTGTCGGACTTTGGTCACTGTGACCAAGTACCCTAGAGAAACAACCATGGGGAGTAAGGGTTGACTCATGGTTTTTCTAAGTTTCAGCCCATGGTGGTGAAGAGGGCATGGTGGAGCAGAGGAGAGACTGAGAGACAGAGACAGAGGCACGGGGAGAGAGACACAGAGAGAATATGCCTATGCTGCAGGCTCCCTTCTCTTTCTCCCACTATTACTCCATCTATCCCCGGACTGCACAACAGCGCCACCCACATTCAGACACACCTCATGTCTGCTTCCCTCTCTCCTGGGTGACTAGTAAATTCGATCGAGTTAACACCCAGAATTAACCGTGGCGATGTTTTCTTTCATATTATAGAAGGCGCATCGTCCTTACTGGAAAAAGTATACTGATAACTATATGCTATTCTATGAGCATGTATCCTTACGATACATTCTGTATCAGTTAAAGATAAATATTTTACCAGGCACAGTGCTGTACACCTTTAGGCCCAGCACTTGGGAAGCAGAGGCAGGCAGAGCCCCTGTGCCCCCAAAGTAAATATAAAAAGGTTAAAAATAAAAAGGTTTAAAATGTAGACAGAGCAGCTTGCACAACAGTTAAATCTGAGTGCCAGTGACTGCCGTGATGGGTGGTGGGGGTGGGGGAGCTGTGGTGGAGGCTGGTGTAGAGGTGGCCCCCTTCTCTGCTGAATCATCTAACACTGAAAATGTCAGCTGTCCCCCAGGCGAGGAGGGGATCCCAGCTACCGAGGCTATCCAAGGCCAGTCCCCAGCTGGGGACTGTTTGTAGCTGATTCCTGCTGGAACATGCACCTGCGGCTGCGGGGAGATGCTTGACTTAATTAAAGGGGCATCATCGTCTCCTCTGGAGATGAGTGGATTTGGCCTATGGCTTTTGAAGGCCCTGACTGCCTTCTCTTGCCTTTGATCTGCCTCGGGCTTGGCCTCTCCCCATGGCCTTTTGGATTCTCCAGGGGAGTGGCCTATGCTTGACTCTGCAGGGCAGTCTGGGCCCTCCTCCGGGGTCTCCCTGCTGTCTGCTGAGGACCAAGCAGCAGGTGGAGAGTGACATCTTTGTTTCTGCAGAAAGAAAAAAACCACGTAGGCTGGCCTAATGTTAAATTGATGTAAAGCTGATTAATGAGAGAAACTATTTTATCATTTTTCCCCCCTTTGAACAAAATCGTTTTTGTTTTGAACGCATGCACAGGTATCTCAATAAGGCGCTGATGGTCAAAGCTGTATAGTCATCCTGAGCTTTAAGAAGTAAACAGGGTAGGTAGGTGGGTCTGGGAAGGGGCGGGAGAAGTGTCTGGAGACTAAAGCCACGATTACAACCCTGATGCAGTCCTCGGTGGCTAGAGTTGCCTCAGAGTGGCTCTCTCTTCAAACCAGCCTCTTTCCTCATCCATCCACATTCTCTTTCCAAGCATGAGTTCCCTTGCAAAAAGAAGCCTGTTGTTCCCATTGTGTAATGGGAAATGCGGACAAATGCCTGCTCATCCCAGATATGTGCCATGGACAAACGGAAGAAACTCCCAGAGATTATTAGAGCTTCTTACAGGAGTACCGTACTGGTGACTCAGGGCACTTGTACCATTGAAAAACCACTCAGCAGGAGTGACAACTCGCTCACAAAGGCTGCATCCTGGAGACCATGTCCAGTTTGCAGACAGCTCAGTCAACCTGAGAGTGATCTTTCCCCAGCAATTGTTACTACTTAAAATTCATTAAAGTTGCTAATCATAATCATTATTGTTGCTATTACTGTTATTGCTGTTGTTGTTATGTGTATCTATCAAGGGGCAACTTGCAGGAGGTGGCTCTCTTGATACCAGTTGGGCCCTGGGGATTGAAATCAGATCATCAGGAGTGGTGGCAAATGCATTTACCCGCTGAGCCCTCTCTCCAGCCTGTTACTGCTTATGAGATGTAAAACTTACCTTTCAGAAGCTTCCATCAGTAACTTTTGTTTTGTTTTGTTTTGTTTACTTCCTGGGCCTTGTGTGCTTCCTTAACTTGCTCAGTCTTAGGAGCCGGCTTTCTCTGTAGGAAGGACTGTTTGCCTTTAGAGTAAATAGTTCCCCACAGTCTGTTACCTCAGCCAGTTGGGAGACGTAAAGGACATTCTGTATAGAATTCTGTCCTCACCCTCTCCTCTGGAGTTCATCTCTGTGACTGGCATGTGTCCTGGACCATAGGCCCTGTAGAGGATGTGGAGTGGGCACTCGCATGGCCCAAAGTCTTTAAAGCTCTACAGGCATACACCATGTGGCCATACTTTCTCAGTCTTACCTAGCAAAAATAGGCACTCCCTAGGGGGTCACTCTAGTCTTTCTCACCCTGAGATGGGTCTTGGGGACACAGAGTTAGCAGAGATGCCAGGCATAACCCAATCATAGACTAGTGAGAGTTTCGTGGGGAGAAAGGAATAAAACATATCAAGTTGAGATAAGTAAAAGATTCCCAGCCAGCTGTGTCTCTTGGGGATGTGAAAAGCTTTCAGAAGCCTAGCTGCAGGAGATGGGATGGGATGAAAAATGGGGTAACACAGGATGAGCCCCTTTACTTGAATTCCTCACACTCTGAGCTGCACCCCAGTCCCCAGCTTTGCCTGCCAACACTGTTTGCCCAGTGCTGTCCCCAGCAATTCCTCACTGGTATTGGTCTACTTAGCTTACTGAAGGGATGTGGAGATGCTGGGACAGCCCGTGCCTCATGGGCCTGGGGGGATCAGGTGGATGACAGCTCCTCCTCTTCTGGTGCCTGAAGCTACAGGGGCTGCAGATGCAGAAGCAAGTAGACATGGTCTGCGTCAGGTGGAGGACTGAGGGAGGGCGGCAGGGATGCTGATGTAAGGTGTGTTCCAGGATGGAGTAGCTGTTCTCTCTGGCTGTGCTGGTCTGGAAGAGCAGGTGCTGGTGCCCAGATTGGGACAGGCTTTATCTCTGGGAGGTGGGAGCCACTGTAGGCTGAAGCCCAGAAGAGATGAGACCAGATCATGTCTTAACCACAAGCTCTAGCTGCTTGGTGGAGTATAAACTGTGTGTGTGTGTGTGTGTGTGTGTGTGTGTGTGTGTGTGTCTGTGTCTGTCTGTCTGTCTGTCTGTCTGTCTGTCTGTCTGTCTGTCTGAGAGGACTATAAAAGTGCTGGTTACCTGGGACAAAGACTGAGAGGAGGGATCAGAGAGTCGCCTAGCCACTCCAGGACTTTGGTTTGGGGAAGAAAAAGGTCAGTATGAGTTCAGAAAAAAGGAGAGCACATGAGCTCACATTTCAGACAGAAACTAGAGTGAGTGTGCCAGCTGAACTAGCCACCAGACTGTATGGAGGAGGAGGAAGAGGAGGAAGAGGAGGAGGCTGGGAGCATCTACTGCATCTGACTGCGTGGAGCCTGTTGTTACTTTCTGAGTGCAGTTTTGATTGGTGGAGGACACCAAAGAGGAGCTGGCGTGGTGGGGGTGGCTGCAAGTGGCTGGGGCCACACACTGACAGGGTGAAGGCCACCTTAGGGGCTGATGAATATGGAAGCTGTGACCGTGAGGCCGAGAGGTGGGACTTAGGCACACACATAGGGATCACAGCTGTCCAGGGGTACCCTTTGGGGGGCCACATCTCCACACAGTTCCTGCTTCCAAGGTGCTAGGGACACCCTAGGACATCACACCCTTGTGGATGAGCAGCCATGATGGGTTGGAGCTCTTTAGGACTTTCCCTATCCTTACTGGGTCCCAGTGGGTGACAGCTGTTGTCCTTATAGGCTCTGAAGAGCCATCTCGTCTAACCTAGGGTGCTGGCCACTTGTCTACTCTGTAGTTTAAGGTATCCTGGGAGGCCCACGTACATTTTCTATAGCCTTCCAGAGTATGACTGCTGGGTAGATAATGGCAGTGTGGTGACAGGGGATTGGGGGGTTAGGGGTGGAGGGGACAGGGAATAAAAGCCCTTGGACCAAGCTCTTCATATGCTTATTGGGTATTGAGGCTTGGAGACCTAGAAGGGCTTACTTATCCATGGCCCAGGGGCTGCTCCTCTGAGCCCACCTACAGGGCGAACAAGCCCAGCTGCTTCTGCACAACCAAGTGGGGCCTACCGTAGATTTCAGGCAGCTTCCCATGGTGACCGGGATGTAGAGATCTGCCCTCTTCATTTTTGCCCTTTCTCTATAGGCCTTTTCCGTCAGAGGAGACAGTTGAAAACGATGATGACGTCTACCGAAGCCTGGAAGAGCTGGCTGAGTAAGTAGAGGAAGGTTGATGAGGTGGGCAGGGGGAGGAGCCCTTGGCTCAGCAGTGGAGAAAGCTTCTCTGAAGGCAGAGCCAACCGTAACTGTCCTTTCTGTGCTGTCCCTGCCAGCAGCTGGGGTTTCTGCATGACTGAGTTACAGGCATCCTGCCTGCTAGGCACCCTCTGCCTTCTAGAGGGCTGCCCAGCTTGCTTGGGGTCTGTTGGTCATGGTTGGTGGCCTTTCTCTTGGAATGGTTCCTCTGTGGAGCTGTGGGAGTGGCAGTGGGCAGGCAGCCCAGGCGAGATGTCCTTGTGTTTCTCTTCCCTGGCCTTTGGGTGCCGCACTGGGTAGGTTTTAAGCAGTGGGGCTTGTGGCTCAGATGGCCTTACAGCTTCCTGCTTAGTCTCTGGCAGGAGAGAGAACTGGTTCTTTAGCTCTTAATGGCCCCATGTAGCTTAATTCCTCTGAAGTTTTTTTCCCCCTCTACCACATACAGGCCAAGCTGGGTCATTTCCCTACAGGGGTGACGGAGCCTTTGGCCTAACTCTTCAGCCTGCTGTGGTCAGATGAGTCGGATCATGTGACTGGTGTGGGATTACCCAGCTCTTTGCCTGTGAAGGGAGGTAGCTCACCCTGAGCCTAACCGTGGGAAGGAGAGGGGGGTTAGACAGCCCATTCTGCCAGGCTGGGAGGAGCTGGGCCTGCCCAGGACCTAGTTTGTTATAGTTAGGTCTTAACCTGTGTGTCTGCTTTTCTCCCAAGCCCAGGCCTCCTTTGTGCCTCAAATAGACTGCTATCTTCTCTTGTATTGGCCACACGTATTGCCTTGTTCTGAAATAAATGTGGTCCTTTTGTGGATACTATGGCCACCCCCCAACCCCCTTCACCCTTATCTCTGTACCAGCTCAGAAAGGAATCAAATGTTCTGGGGTTGGGGTGTTCTGAGCACCTACTGTTTATGGACCCATACTGGGATTTGCTGCATTCACACCCCTCCCCCGATCTGGGGTGTCTCCCGAGATGGAGCACAGTGTGTTTGCAAGGTCTATTAGATGTGTCTACCCTTGTGACATTGTGATATGGCATAGTCATATACAAAGGTGTAATGCTCAAGGAGGCCCCCTCTCCCAATTATAATGTCTGAGACAAGTTTATACTGTGTGTTGGGAGGCATTCATAGCTGTTCTGAGCCCCATGCAGCCCACAGACACGGGCCGGCACTCCTGGAACTCATCCACAGCTTAGCTTGTCTGTCCTGGGCTGGCAGCCCTGTCAGGCAGGTCTGTGAGAGCTGGAGAGTCCTTACCTGTAGGCAGACCTGGGATGATTCCTTGGGCAGGAAGCCCAGAGTTCCTTCAGACATCTGGTTGAATCCTCCTGTGTTATAAGGAGTCCCTCAGAGGGAAAAGGGTTACATGTCATCCAAGGCCTTGAGTCCTTTGCCTGCTATGCCAGATACCACTGTGACTCTGACCCATCTCAAGAGTTGGAGAGGGACGTAGGATACTCAGATGCAGGCAGAGCGCCATAGGGTCACAGGGGATGGGGTGCGTTCAGGCTGGTGGCACAGCCCTGCCCTAACCTGTGCTCCAAGTAGGGTGGTCCCACGGCAGCTGGGGAGCTCTGGGCCTGTGCTGAGAGCACTTCTGATCTTCCTCCTGAGTCTTCGTCTGTGTTTTCAGGCAATGTCCCTCAGGTTGGCACAGATTGGGATTTGGGAGGACAAGGACCCTGCAGAACTAACTTGTGGATCCAGGGCCAGGTTTGAAATAGCCTGATGCCCTCCTGTGGATTTTCAGACTGCTCCCCTGGAGGCGGCCCGGGTAGCATTTCAGTTTCAAGGACTCCCATGTGACGAGCCTGCCTGCAACCTGGGCACCCACCTCCTTCTTCCTCAAATCGACTGCTCTCTATCCAAACCAAACTGGAACTACTCTCATGGGAATGCAAGTCGGAGAACATGTAGCCTTGCCCAGCCAAAAGCTGCTCCTCAGCGACAGCATTCCTTTCTCAGCCCCTTAATCCTTAACCCTGAAGTTACTGCAAACCTGAACTGGAAATTACGGAGAAAGAGGGTCTTTAACTTGCAGTTTGGCCCCAGGGCTCAAGTTTAATAAATCTTCTATGTTTTTTTTCCCTCCTTCCCTTGGAAGACAGATTACTTGGTACCCATCTCTGTGGAACCGGTGTTTGCCCATTCCACAGCCTGCCTGAGGAGGGCATGAGGCAGCTGGGTAGCAGCTGTGTATGTGGGTGGGTAGGTGGAGGCACGTTCAGAGTGTAAGGGACGGACTCCATCATGGTGATCATGCTCATGTTTGCAGGACCTTTCCGGCCACCCTGACACAGACACTGCCACTTGTGGTAGTGGTGGTAAGGGTGTTAAGCACTGGCTTCCTCACGTATGGTCTGTTGAGGGACCGTCGTATGCAGTGAACCAGCCACACTGATTAGTTCAGTTGCTGCCTGGGTGCTGAGCCTTGTCTGTCTTGTCTAGCCAGGACCAGGCCTTCGATATAAAAGCAAGGTGTTGACCCTGCCCTGCCTTCTGAGACACTCTGCTCCAGACAGCAGGTGGAAGCTCAAAGGGAATTTTGGGAAAAGATGGATGGGTCACAAGGGACAGGCACAGGCTGCCTCTGTGTCCCTGGCTGAGAGGTCCTGGATCTCCATGTAGCATCTACCCACACTCAGAAAGGCCTTCCTATGGGAGCTGCCTAGAGCTTTTACAACCCCACAGCACATGGACGAGCTATGAGTAGAGCCACCTTCTATGCCACCTGAGGATGGTCCTGATTGTCCGCTTGGGCCATGGACTCCTGGAGCTGTGGGCTGAGCCTTAGCACAGTCATTTCCTGCCCACATGATCTTAGCAGGCTGCTTGCCTTGATGTCCCTCAGTTACCTCTGTAAAACATGACATGAGTATGTGCTGGGAGGCCCTGTTGGGAGATGGACAGTAGTGTCGGATGCTGTGAGTGAGCCACAGGGTGCTCACAGGCACCACGAGCACCTGGGGGCTCCTACCTAATCTGCCCCATTGGCCAAGAGCACCTTTCCTCCCCCCCACCCCTTTTACCCCTCGACTCTGAGTAGCTGTGGCAGTGCCATGCGGAGGACATCAGACATAGGCTATGTATGTGACTGCTGGTTTTCTAGTAGTCACACCAAAAATGTAGGAAGAAGCAGGTAAAATTAATCCGAAGAATGTGTTCTATTTGAACTGATTGACCCAAAATATTGCCAGAGCAGTGTTATCTGCAGATAACAGATGCCAACAAGTAATTGAGTTTTCTATCACAGTCAGTCAGTCCTCTGGCTGGGCATATGCTATGAGATCAGTCCACATCCATTTGTTACATGGCAGCCGTGCATAGCCCTGAGCCACTGAGCTAGGCAGTGGGGGGTCATAGTCTCAAACATCCTTCCAGGAGCTGGAGCAGAACCTCACTGGATAAGGCTCCCTCTTCAGATTGTCAAGTAATTGTGTGATCAAACAGTCAGAGCAGCTGGTTGAGATGTTGCACACAAAACATAGCCACTTAAAAATGCCATTATTAAGCAAAATAAGTTCAAAAGGAGAGGCCTGTTTTTCAATTGCTCTAAAAATTGGCAACCGGGTTTGCATAATGTCCTGCCTCTGGAAGTGTCTGATCCCACTGCCCAAGCCTGGTATTCACCCCCGCCCCCCATCAGCAGGACTGGTGGCTGCTTTGTACAGGAGGGGATGATGGCACAGGAGCAATGGTACAAGTGAGGTGTAGCAGCCAGGGGCCTGGGGTCACAAAGGTCTGGCTTTGTCCCCTTCTTTTTCTCTTTTGGGGACCTTCTGTGCCCAGGTGACATGCATTCCCAGGGCCCAGGAAAGCAAGGGTATGCACCTGTGCCCCACCCAGCTCGTGCTGTGTAACTGCCCCGGCTGTGCTGTATTGCTGCCTCGGGTTGCTTAGTCCCTCTGAGGGCCTCAGTTTCCTCATCTCCATCTTGAAACATGCACAGATGTCCCTTTGAGGTCAGACTCCAGTCTGTCATGGCAGAGCCTGCTTTGTGCTGGCTCTGACATCACTGTCCTCTGAGGTGAATTAGTTTGTAGCCTTAAACAAATGGGCTCATGCCAAGCCAGGGACTGTAATCTATCTGTAAGTGTATAGCTGCATGTTTTATTGTGTTATAAAACGACTTTGCAGCTTTTGGTGCTTCGTGTCAGCATCATGGGTAATTTTTAAGGTATATAAATGGAGGTGGTTCGGAGCCCCTCTGTGCCCTGGAGGAGTTGAGGTGGCAGAACTGGCAGTGATCTGGGAGGGTGGTCAAGTTTTTCCCAAAGCTCCAAGCCTGGGCCATTCTGTGCAGTGTTCTTTAATGGGAGAGAACAAGGGCCATATCCCTGCATGGGGCCCTCATTCAGGTGGTCCTCCCTCTCATGGTCCTCTCTCTGCTCAACACTGTCAGAGACAGTTTAAAATCCATCTTCAGAGTTTTCAGGTTTAGTACTGCTCATGTGACCCGTGTGCGCAGGATATCATGCTCGAAGCCTGGGGTCAGTTGGGCATGTTTAGGATGTTTTGTGTTCACCCCAGCTTCTTTCCTAGAAGCCAACTCTATGGAAAAGGCCCAGTGGGAAGGAGGAATGGAAAGTCAGGCATAGTGAGGCATACCTGTAATGCCATCACTTCAAAAGCTGAGATGGGAGAATTAGTTCAGGGTTAGCCTGGGTCATAAGATACTCTCTCAAACAACAACAGAATGTCTCCAGGCCCCTTTAGAGAGCACCCTTGTTCACCCCCCCCCCCCAGAAAAAGGTTCAGACAAACCTGTTATTGTCTGAGAAAAGCTGAAAGTTAAACATCGTCCTCCCGTAGAGGTGGGGATGGTTCTCTCCTGCCTCAGGTCAAGTGCAACAACGCTGTTGGCTGAGGTGATGGGTGGACAGCAGGCCGTGGGCTAGAGGAGAGGGTGGGAGGCTCTTGTAGGCAGGCCTTAGCACTGGGCTCACTTTATGAAGCTGCGGTCCTGTCCTGCAGTCTTGTTGCTTAAGGCTGGGACACTGGACTTCTTCCATGGGTGACAGCCAGGGATCAGAAGGCCTTCTCCCTTTCTTGACTAAGCCACCTCAGCTGGACTCCAGCACTGCCTGTGCATGGAGCTACCTCTCAAGTGTCCCTTGGTATCTCACTTGTGCTTCTCCTTGGTGCTCAAGTTCCCGTGTATCCTTTCTTGGACGTCTCGGTCCCAGCGTGTGAGTTCTGGCCATGGGGACTGGCTGGACAGAATCAGGAAACTGTCTCTTCAGGCAATTCATGGCTATGTCACAATGAGCCTGGGTGGGGACTTTAGAGTTTGCATCTGTAAGGAGATGGGGCTCTGAGAGGTTGAAGGCCCCTGCCCAGGGTCCCCTTCTATCAAAGGGCAGAGCAAAGGTGGGGCTCCATGCCTGAGTAATTGCCCTGCCACCCCAAGTGCTGCCTGGCAGAGTCTGCCTTGGTGCTGGTGGAAGGGTCAGCATCTGCGCAGACCTGAGACCTGCACCCTGCCCCTGAACATGCCCATCTAGGCCTGGAGGACCAAGGCTTCTTTCCTACAGGAGGTACTGCTTGGTGTGTCTCGGACTGTTAATTTGTTGTTGTTTTGAATGGAGTCACATCTTGTACTCACTTTGTAGCCCAGGCTTCCCTGGAACTTGCTGCAACCCTCCTACCTTAGTCTCCCAAGGTCTTGAATCACAGGCGTGTGCCACTGTGCCTGGATTGGGATTTTTTTTCTTTCAGTGTGTTTATTAGCATATATTAATTATATGTAATAATGGGTTTCACTGTGACGTTTTCATACTCATGGATTTTGATGATATTCATGCCTCCTCCACTCCTGCTGACTCTTCTCACAATTACCCCACGTCTACTGTCATGTCTGTCTGTCTGTGTACGTATATGTGTGTGTGTGTGCATTTGGCTCCTGTACCACAGCGCACTCGTGGAGGTCAGAGGGCAATCTCACATGTGAGTCTTCACCTTCAACGGGGTTTTATTCTTTTTCTGCTGCTTTTGGTGGCACTCTGGCCCATGAACTTCCAGGGGTTCTCCTGTCTGCCCCGGGGTCACAGGGATGCTCGCTGCCATGTCCAGCCTTTACGTGGCTCTGGGGAGTTGGGATCAGATCTTCCTAATGCCCATACAACAGGCGCTTTCTCCCAGCCTCCCTTCCTGTCCTTCTTTTTTGGTGAGCCATTGAGTTTCATTAAGACTTGTTGCTTACAGAAACCTGGTCACCTTACTTGTGACTACACAAACCGAAGAAAACATCTCCCCACAAATAACAAGTGTCTATTGGAATGCCTTCTGAGGACTTTGAATTGTGTGCCAGGTCAGCCTCTGCTGAGTTTTGGGCAGGAGTCCGGGGAGAGACCAGGGCTCATTTATACCTTACTTGGGAAGTTAGAGCTGGTTGTTCCGACCCTGTGGTGACCTGTGAGTATAGCCCAGCCCTCCTGTCTGGTAGTCTGACCAATTGCCCACTTCCAGTGCCTGTGAAGAGCGCTACAGTTAGCTTGGGAACTAAGAAATGTTTTCCTATTTCCTTCTGGCCTGAGTGTACCTGGTCCCCAGGGGATGCAGTGCGCCTCAGCTGTCACTTTGGCGGCCTCTGAGCCAGGGAAAGGAAGGTCCTTCCTGACGCCTGTGAGACAGGCTCCACGTTTTGCCTCCTGTTGTAACTATTCAGATGCAGCAGCAGCCAAGGCTCAGGATCTCACAGAACCAAGCCAGCCACGGCCTTTCTCTTCTGGCAGAGGCAGCAAGAATGAGTGTTAGAGCCATGTATGGACATGCCGCCATTTTCCAGCTGGGAGCAGAGAGCTTTGTCCTATCTAATGAGGCCTTGCAAATCCAATGATGTCTTTTAGAAACCCTGAGAGATAAAGACTTGGCCTTCCTGATGTCACGCCCCTTGTGTTCAGCACAAGTGTGGCACACAACAGCACAATAAGAGAGAGCATTGCAAAATGAGTAAGCAGGCTACCCTGGATTCTAAAAACCCAGGCCAGATGTCACCTCTGATAAACCACCCAAAGCCCTGCCATGCTAAAAGGATGTCTTCTCTAGATGTTTGTCCAGAGCACTGGGTGACCTTGACACTGGTTTCTGTTGTTTTCCTACATCCCTGTCCTGGTAGATCGAGCCCCCTTCAGGTCATTTGTAAGGAGCAAAGCAGGCACATTGTTTGACCTGAGCCCAACATAGAGTGATAGATGGAAGAGCCAGGACCAGTGAGATGGCTCAGCAGGTGAAGGGGCTTGCTGCCAAGCCTGACAACCTGAGTTCAATTCCAGGGACCTACAAGGCAGAAGGAGAGAACTGACTTTTTCACGTTGTCCTCTGGTCTTCATACATGTACCTTGGTACTTGTACCCACCCATAGAGGGGGTGGGTGGGACATGAAGTGGTAATAGATGCTCAGAACATGGATGCACAGTCCTTATGTAAAGCACCCATTTGTGTTCCCCACAGTGCTCCTGCAGAGTTCTATGCCACCTCAGCCTCAACCACATAGGTGGGGGCTCTGCCCTCCATTTTGCAGTTGGTTAATAGAGCTTCAGGAGGGGAAGTGCCTTTTGCTGGAGGCCGCACAGCCCATACCATGTGACAAAGGAGGAACTGAAACACTGGGCCATCTGTCAGGGGCCTAGGATGTCCCTGTGGGACTAGCCTCGTGACCCAGTGCTGCCTTGTCTGTCAGTCTGTCTATATCTGTCCATCTATGGATATTTCTAGGCTCTTCTGCTTAGAAGCGATTCCCAGAAAAGAGGTAGTTGCTTTGTGTGTGTGTGTGTGTGTGTGTGTGTGTGTGTGTGTGTGTGTATGTGTTTCAGGGGGGACAGAGCCCCAGACTTGAAGTCAGATGGATCTGGTCAGATGGTTCCCTGTTCCTACCTGCAGTCAGAGTGATTCCTCCCACAGAGAGTATTAAAAGTGTCTCTGTCTTGTCTGTCTGTCCCCATACACAGACCATCCAGCCCACATCAGCCACTCTTTGCTGCCTGTGCCCTGAGATGAACTATAGTCTGGTGTGGGCTGAGGTCACAAAAACGTTCCCTTTGGTTTCCTAGTAACAAGTTCATGGTGGCTTGTCACAGGCTTGCCTGCCAGCCTCATGCTTGGGGCTGGCTGGGTTTACACTGTGTGCCAAGCCTGTCAGCTCGATGTTTATGTCCCCTGTAAACACCCAGTGCCCCAAGGCAGAGGGCAGTTGCTCATTTCTCCCTGTTTTGCAGAGTGAGGGAGCTGGGCAGCTGCCTCGTTGAAAAGCAGGATACCAGAATCAGCTACCATGCAGGCTAGTGAGTGAGACTGTGGGCCACAGAGGCTCAGGCAAGAGGTGGGGAGGACACTTTGGACCCTTTCTGGAAGGGCTTAGTCTTGTGTCAGAGGAGTCAGGATGCAGTGTCTCTCAGTGGCAGTGGCTTCAGGAAGCTGCAGGAGGGAGAGGCTAGAGCAGGGGGACTGGGCCCGGTAAGGGTCCTTCACATAGTGTGGACCAGCTGTGTCTGATTGTCATAGTCCCACTACTGTGTGGGATGGTCACTCCACACACACACACACACACACACACACACACACACACACACACACACACATTCTTGTGTATTCTCATGGCAACTAGATCAAGAGGGGTGATTTCTATAACCCTGAGAGACCAGTGTAGCCCCTGGGCTTCCATAGCCTAGCCTTTGTGCTCATTTTTTTGCTTTTTAATCTGGTGTCATGAGGCACTTAGCATGTGAAAGGCCGTGGGTTCTGCCCAGCTTTCTCTCTGTGTGAATGTCTAATATGCACATGAGTACAATGCAACCTTGGCTGCATTCCTTGGGCGCCATTTTTTGTTTGTTTTTTCTTTTGAAAGAGGTTCTGTCAGGGGCCTTGAGTTCTCCCATTAAGTCAGGTTGGTTGGCCAGCAAGTCCCAGACACCTACCTTTCTCTACCTCCCCAGACCTGAGATCACAAACACTATACCCCCCCACCCCTGCAAAGTGAACGCTGGAGATGGCATCATACAGCTTGAGCTCGTCACCTCACAAAGCAACACTGAAGTAACCCGCTTTTCATCTAAGCATTGTCCCCTGCCGTGCTCCCACCTTGAAGCCATCTCTACCTTAAGGATCAACAAGGATTTGGGTGCAGAACTGATCTTAGGATGAGTATGGGTCAACCCAGAAGTATATGATTGTTGCTTGTTTATGTTGATCACTGAGATTATTGTATGGTTTTTTTTTACTTTACCATGTTTGATTTTACTTTTAGTTTTATTTTCATTTTAAAAGAGCTCTTCTTTATCGTTCTCTTCATTTCTCTGGTACTTTGGAGTCTGCATGTGTGAAACTAAAGTTCTGCAGTTTTCTAATTGCTAATAACACGCATGAAGCTGTTCGTTGACCTGAATTAATCAAATAATGGGCAGAGACTGCATCGTATAAATGCAGATGGCATTGGTGTGGAGAGTCTGCTCAGGGGCACCCTCGTGGCTCTGTGTCAGCCAAGGATACAGACAGCAATCAGATTGGCTGCTTCTGGGCAGGAAGCTTTGAAGATGAGAGAGAGGGGGAGGAGGGAGAGAGAGGGAGGGAGAGGGAGAGAGGGAGGGAGGGGGAGAATGTGGGGTCTGCAACTTTGAGGCTCTGCCACCCTAGGTTAAGGCAGTGGGTTAAGGCTTCACGCACGCACGCACGCACGCACGCACGCACGCACGCACGCATGCACGCACATTAACTCACTCGTACCCTTTCTGCTTCTGGATGACCATGTTTGACCTGAGGGTGTTTAAGGAAGATGGTGGGAAGTGGTGTGTGAAACACAATTCTGCCAGAATGGATGTTCCTGGTCACCTCTGATTTTGGGGAAGGCAAGATCAGAACACAACTGTAAATAATGTGTTGGGTGATCATTCTGGGGGCGTTTCCCAGTATGATGTGATGTTGGGCTATCTGCTGGAGACTATTCCCAGTGTCTCAGTACCATGCGATGCTAAGGTTTCTGCTGTAGTGTGCTCCAGGAGTCCCAGTACCATTGATGCTGTGGTGTCTGCTAGGGGATGGTCCCAGTATCTTAGCCCTGTGTGAATGGTGTTTCCAGCTGCCCAGTCCTGTGGTCTTGTTTGTTCTGTGACCAGAGAGGGACAAACCTTAGTCTCTCTTTTCCTGCCTGACGATTCCCTCAGAGGCTTTTCTGTATGTGCTCATTGGAGGAAGGCCACTCCAGTCACTGTATTGTCACCCATAATGGTACCCTCTAAGCCTCCATTTATGCTGGTGCATATGGGGGTTGCCTGGTATCTAAGGAGATCTGACTCTCTTCATTGATGGAATGGTAAGGTCAGACTAACATCCCTCCAGCCAGTAGTGCCAGTGTACTCAGAGGCACTGGACAGCAGCCAAAGGCTGAGAGAAAGTGGAAGGAATAATCTCATAAGCATCTATCAGGGAGAGCTTGTCTAGATCACGTCGGCCCCTGGGCACAGCCGTGAGGGAAAGCCCAGTCCACTGTGGGTGGGTCCATTCTTAGCAGGGGACCATGGGCTCTGTGAGAGTGGAAAAAGTGAACTGAGCACCGGCATGTTATCACTCTAGCATGCACTCTGCTAGAGCGGGAACATGCTCTCTGCTCTCTGATGTGATCTGCATGTGGTATGACTGGCTGCTTCAAGTCCCTGCTGCCTGACGTCCCTGCAGACACAGACTATATCCTGGAACTGGGTGCCAGATAAACCCCTTTTCTCTTAAATAGTTTGTTTACCAGAGTATTTTGACACCAGCCGCAGAAGCAAAACTCACGTAGAAATTGGTACTGAGAATAGGTGGGGGTGTGGCTGTGGTGAACCTGATCATTTGGCTTTCAGGCCTTTAGAACTGCTTTGTGGGAGGAATGTGAAGACTTTGAGACTTTGGGCTAGGAAAGTTATTGAATGCTTAGAGTCAGGGTCTCAGTGAGCAGAAGTCCTGAGCCTTCTACCCACATCCACACTTGATCCTTCACACGTAAGGGACCCATGAGTGTCAGGAAACTGTGGAGGCAGCTGGAAGTTGATTTGTGTGGTGGTGTCAGCTCTGCCTTCTACAGGACAGAGTTTGAGTCTAGTTGGGGTCACTCTTAGAATAAAACATGATGTCAGGAGAAGTAGCAGGGTCCAGAGTCTCCATGCATATGTCATAATGTTCAGTAGTCAGTTAACAAAACGAGGTGTCATGGCCTGCGGTGGAGTTTCAGAAGACACGGTGTGGGGATTAGTTCTTTCCTTCCACTGTGAGGAGAATAAGAATGGAACTCGGGTTGTCAGGTAAAAGTTTCCCAACAGTCCATCTCTGTGTTGTAAAAGAAGAAAGCTGGGGGACTTAGACCCCCATCACTCACATTCCTGAAAACTGACATGCAACAGCATTGTTTGCACACTGCACAGGGCAGCCGGGTGCCATGGGGCAGAGGAGAGAGCTCTGGAAGGGACTCAGAGCTTTAGGGCGGGATGGAAGTTTGTCCAAGATGTTTAAGAGGCCAAACAGAAAGAAAGAAGTCTTGGGCAGATCACTCTGGAATACACGGGTATTCCTGTGGGATATTATATACAGAACTGGTTCATTTGAGTGGATCCAGCACCTCAACAGAAGCACTGAAGCAAGATGTCAGGAGCCCTCTGTGGCCTAGAGGAAAGCAGAGGCTTCTTAGGTAAGATATAGGGTTTTTTTTCTATAGGATTACGCATAGTTTTGGATGGCGCAGAAGGAAATCTGAGAAGTTAGCCTTTGTTCAGTTAAGCATAAATGCTTAGCAGGGTCTAGAGGTGGCTAGCCCAGAGGCTAAGGACTTTTGCTGCTCTGGCAGATGACCTGAGTCAGGTTCACTCAGCTCCTGTGTATTGGCTCACAACCACCTGTAACTCTAGTTCTTAGTGGATCTGATGCCCTGTTCTGAGGGCACCAAGCACACATGTGGTACACAGACATACAGGCAAAATAACCTTATACATGAAAATAAGAAAAAAAGAAATGCTTATCAGGACTATTAAAAAAATAAAACAAAACAAATAGCCAGTCTAGAGATGGGGTGAGAGGTTGTCACCAAACATATGCCAAAGCTTTTACTTGCAATATATAAAAAAGCTTAAAATTCAACAAGAAAATTTTCCAAGATTTAGAAATAGAAGTTTTGAGTGTACCTTCCATAGAGGAAGATAGACCATCAGTACACAGCCAGTAGTCAGTAGGGAAATGCAAAATCAATGCCTGTCTACTTCAGTGGCTGAACTGCAAAGCGTGGCTACAGCAGCAGCTAGAGGAGCTGTGATGCACCGGAACTTACCCAGACTTGGAGGAATGTGGATGCTGCAGCCATGGGGAAGAGCATTGGGCAAATGCTTGTGAAGACAAGTCTGCCCTTCCCTATACCCAGCAGCTCCAGCATGTGGCTTTCAAAAGAAGTGAAAGTGTGCGCTCTCCTGGGCTCGCTCGGGAGAAATGCTTACATAGCAATTTCTGTTCACTATACCAACACTGCTGTGGGTAATCACGTGTGTGCGGTGTGCACTTGTGCATGTGGAAACAAGGAAAACTCTGGGTTTGGGCATTTTTCTTTAGCTGCCACTCATTTTTTTCCTTAAAAAAAGATTTTTAATGTGTTTTTAGGATCTATTTCTTTTTGACTGTATGTGTGTTTTTCGGGCATGTATAAGTGTGTACCACACACACAGAGCCCATGGAGACCAGAAGAACGCAATGAATACCCTAGGACAGGAGTTACAGATTGTTATGAGCTGCCATATGGTTGCTGGGAACTGAACCCAGGTACTTTGCAAAAGCAATCCGTGCTCTCACCACTGAACTATCTCTCTAGCCCCAGATTTCTTCTGTTTTTAAGTATGTATGGGGTGGAGCCATGTGCAATTGGAAGAGCAGGTTTTCACAGAGTTCAGAAGAAAGCGTTGGCTCCCCTGGAGCCACCTGATGTGGGTGCTGGGAACAAAACTTGGGTTGTCTGCAAGAGCAGTATGTGCTGTTCACCTCTGAGCCCATCTCTCTAGCTCCCCTGCTTGTTCCTCATGGCCTGAGTTCCCCAGTTGGCTAGGCTTGCTGGTTAGGAAGCTGCATTCTCTGTGCCTCCCTGGTGTTGGCATTACACTCTGTTATACTTTTAAGTGGCCCAGTTTCCACAGAAAAGGAGATTGGATCACAAGGTACTACTTGCTCGTTATCACAAAGGACCAGATGCAAGTCCTCGTGGACTCAGAGATGAGAATCAGAGGCCAAAAGCCAGATGCCAAAGGAAAGAGCTGTCCATGCTGCTGACTTTGCTATGGGGAAGGCGGTCTATTGAGAATCAACCAGGAGGGAGGCTGAGGGTGGGGATGGAGAAGGGATTGGTGGGTCTGTGGTAAGGTGGAATGGGTTGGGACTGGAGTTGGACAGTCCCTTTGTTGGAGTGAGTCAGCCAAGCTGCATTGTTAGTTTTAGAAATCTTCCTTACCAGAAACACTAGGAAAACTACATCTTGCCTGGCTTAGGAGGCCAGTGGATACAGGTGTGTATAGCTGGGATGGAGAGTCACCTGGGAGTGCTAAAAGCTTACCTATTGAGAGGCCACCTTTGCCTGAGCCCACAAGCCCGTGGGAGATTTGACACTGTCATTCGACAAGCCTCATCTTACTAGGAACTTCTGGGGCTTCCACACCAACCCCACTGCCTAGTTGGGCTGCAATGGGGCTGATCCCTCCCCCGCCCAAGGTTTGCATATGCCACCTGCTCTTTGTACATTTGTCCGTCTTTCGGAAGCTTCAGAGCCCAGTATCATGGAATATGTGGACATGAATGCATGTTTCACTATGAATCAGAGCAGAGGTCACAATAGAACCGTGGCCTTCAGCCATCCCACCTTCAACTGATTTAGGAGACAGGCTAGTAGAACGAACAGTCATGCCTCGAGAGCTGGTTCCAGTAAGTCTGAGGTAGGATCTGTGTACAGGTCTTTATTGGCAAGGAACTCAGCTGGGTGGGGCCCGAGTCCTGGAATCGTCTTGGATATCCTCACAAGGTGGGATGAGAGAAAGGGGGGTTCTGATGCTGCCTGGTTTCCGACCTGTAAGACCCCCATTCAGGCTCAACCTTCACCCATTTGACCCCCTTCACTGGCTTGTGGAACATCAAAGCTCCCTGTCCATCACTTACTTCCTGTGGCCTGTTGGAGCGAAGCCGGTGCCTGTCTCTAGACGGGAGGTGTCTCATCTGCCCTGAGCAGTCTGCTTCCAAAGCCTGGAAGCAGGTTTCCCTCAGTTCCACGCGATCGGAATTCTAGACAGCTGCTGTGCCTCCAGCCTCGCTCCATTGCACGACAGAAATTTGGTCTACTAGTATCTGCCAGAGAGGACCTTGAAACCCTCACCTGGCCCAGGCGTCTGGAGAGTAGAGTGGCAGGGCCAGACCCTTTGGCACAGAGCCCAGAGAAGCCAGGGAAATGATTTATGTTATCTCTAGTGACAGTTTTCAGGAGACAGCCAGTCAGACCTGCCTAGGGTAGGTCAGCTGGAAAGACCACAGGATGTTGTGAGGTGAGCCTGACTTCTGAGTGTAGGCCCTGCATGGCAGGGGGCTGTGTACAACTCCGTGTGTGTCCCCTAGTTATGATGACCCAGTACAGGCAGGGAGAAGAGCCAGGAGGACTTGAGGCTCAGGCCATGGGGAATGTATGTGTGCATATTTGCTTGTGTGGAGGCAAGCACAGGCATATGTGTTATTTAATGTACAAAATGGCCACCTCTAAGGACTTAAAAAGATCAAGGCTTTTAAAAACTTAAGTTGGCGGGTTAGTGAGATGACTCAAAGGGTAAATGCTTGCATGCAAGCCTGGCACTTCAGTTAGATCTGTGGAGTTCAATTAAATGTGGAAAGAGATAATGGAGTCCACAACCTGATCTGACTGTCACATGCCCTGTGGCACATGGATCTCCTCACCATATGCACGTACACAATAATAATAAGAGCTTAAGCAAAGCGTGGTGGCACATCCCCCTCATCCCATGACTCAGGAGACTAGTGGGCAGGAAGAATAGCATAAGATTTAGGCCAGCCTGGGCTCCAGTGTGAGTTCTAAGCCAGCTTGAGCTACAAAGTTGAAACTGTCTTGAAACAAGGAGAAATTTGGTGTGGGTAGAAGGCTTCAGAGTAGAGCGGCAGTTCCCTGTGTAACTGTTACAGTTGATTGTTCTGTGTTAGCCTTGTTCTCTGACCAGCAGTTGTGGGATACCCAGAGTACCATCCCTTCTACCTTGACCTGTGGAATCTCCCATCTGTATCTCTGAACCTGGGGCATGGCTGCCTCTTCTGAGGCAGTGGGTGTGGGATGGCACTTGGATTTGGTGAGGAGACTTGCAGCATGGTGGGGAGGGTTCAGAGTGAAGGAGGAGGTTGCTGAAGTGTAGGGCAGCCTCACTGTCAACCACAAAGCGGGTGGAAGGGTGTTCTGAGGACTCAGTAGCCCCAGGTGTGCCTGGGAACCCTGGACACGTAGGCAGGGGTCTGAAGAGCAGCTGCACAGGGACATCTGTGGTGCTTGGAATCATAAATGTCCCTTGTAGTCTTAGGTTCCCAGTTGCTGGCAGTGTTTGGGAGGTATGGCCCTGCTGGAGGAAGTATGTCATTGGAAGTGGAAGCAGGCTTTGAGAGAGAGAGAAAGGGTGCACTTTCTCTGCTTCCTGCTGTGGTTAAGATGTCAACACTGGGGCTGGAGAGATGGCTCAACAGTTAAGAGCACTGACTGCTCTTCCCGAAGTCCTGAGTTCAAATCCCAGCAACCACATGGTGGCTCACAACCATCTGTCATGAGATCAGATGCTTCCTTCTGGTGTGTCTAAAGACAGCTACAATGTACTGACATATAATAAACAAATCTTTAAAAAAAAAAGATGTCAATACTACACTCACTGACAGGAGAGGTGGTGATAGATGCTGGTGCTTAGCTCATTTTCTCCTCCGTCCTCAGTGCAGGATCCCAGCTCACAGAATGGTGCGCCCACATTTAAGGTGGGTCTTCCCACCTTAGTGTAATCTAGAGACCCCCTCAGACATGCTCAGAGGTTTGCCTCTGAGGTGATTGTCTTAGTCACTTTATATTGCTGTGAAGAGACACCATGGCCAATGTAACTTATAAAAGAAAGCATCTAATAGGGGCTTGATTACAGTGTCAGAGGGTGAGTCCCTGGCTGTCATAGTGGGGAGCGTGGCAGCCAGCGTGGTGCCGGAGCAGTAGCTGAGATTTATGTCTTATTCACAAGTTGGAGGCGGGGGTGGGAGGAGAGAAACTGAAAAACTGACTGGGGTTTGCTTGGGCCTTTGAAACCTTGATGTCCACCCCCAGAAACACACCTCCTGTAGCAAGGCCACAGCCCTAATCCTTCCCAAAACAGTTCCACCAACTAGTGACGGGACCAAGCATTCAAATTAACCTCCTGGCCCCGTTCTCATTCAGAGCACACCAGCGACTGTGGGCACCCACCAAGTAGACAGTCAGTGTTAATTAATGGTTACGAGTAGCTTGGAGGAGGCTGAGGAACTGTGCAGAATCGAAACTTTCCTGAGTTTTAAACTGGTCTTTGCCCTCCTGGGCACTGAAGGTCACCATGTCTCTCTCACTGTGTCTCTCTCCATTCTGCATGGTGTCCACAGTGTGTGAGAGGCAGCCATATGAGGGTCCTGTACCCTCGACTTTCATGATGGGGCCACAAGGACAATGGCACAGTTGGGGCTCCTGGGCATGGGCTGAGCCAGGAGCTCTGTTCTGGGGTAGGAGCTGGGCATTTCTGCCGATCATCCACAGAGGATCCCAGTGAAGGAAGGCAGCTCTGACTGGTGTGTCTCCAGCATTTACTCCAGGCTTAGGGCATCACTGGGGAAGGGAAAGCTTTCAGAGACAGACAGATCCCATGGCAGCCTGTGCTGGGCTGATTCAAACCCACAGAGGAACTCCACTGTGTAGATGGGGAGCCTGAGCCAAGGTGGGAGACAGGGAATTGCTTGGCAGCCTTCTAGTCCAGGCGGCTGGACCTTCTTCCTTCCTGGCTCACCGACCTCTCCCTGTGCAGCGAGCATGACCTGGGCGAGGACATCTACGACTGTGTCCCGTGTGAAGATGAAGGAGACGACATTTATGAGGACATCATCAAGGTGGAGGTGCAGCAGCCCATGGTGAGCACCCACCCCACCCCCGACCCTTTCGAGGGCGCCACCCTTGCTACAGGCAACTGAGCCTTCCCATGGGAGCTGCCTGAGTACAGACCCAGGTCCTTCCTGACCTCCCCCCCTAGGCTCATTCCCCTACAGTGTCCTTGCAGTTCTGTTGAGACACTGTGAGGCCCTATGACTGTTGGGCTCCTCCAGTAGAGTGGCTACAAATTTTTTCTTAGGAGGTTCATAGTCCTGCCTATCCACAGAGCTTTAAAATAGTAACTCTGCATTCAGTCTAATGTGGTGCTACTAAGCACGCATCATTGTAACTCTTTGTGTGCAGAATGAGAAGGTGCCGGCTCAACCGGCCAGCTGCGCGCCTTTTATGTTGAAGGGTATTTATTTTCACGCAGCCTTGGCTAATGATCTTGCGGACGATGGTTTGTGCCAGTTCTGGCTTATTGCCAACAGCTGCTATATGGAAGGTGGGGGTCTGCCTAGAGGGATCCAGAGAGGGGGCCCTGGAAGGGCAGGCCACAGCTCCCACGGACCCCTGAACTCCCCAAAGGTGGGCACCCTGCCACTTGTCAGTTGTGGAGGCTTTTGACGCATGTGTGTTCCTGAAGAAGTGGGAAATTTATCAAAAGCCAATATTTCTGTCTCCCATCTGTGTGGGAGCCTCCAGCTGGTGGCAGAGAAACAAAAAGCTGAGAGAAGAATACTAAAGAGCCCGTAGAGCCTCTCCCAGGCTGCTGGTGTCCTGCTGTGTCCCTGCTTGGGAGGGGAGATGGAGGCTGTACTGGGGTATTGTGGCTCCTTGCACCACTCTCAAATCACCATGCACATTTGTCCCCGGGAGTCTAATGATTAGTCTTTTCCCCATCATGCTCGGGGCTCCAGAGCAGGTGGGAGAGGCTTCCGTAGTCAGCTCTACTCCCAGCCTTGCCAAAAGTCTGATCAGGGCTTCCCCAGAGCTGGCCTGCTGAGGCCTAGGAAGCCCCACCAGGTTGGTTAAGGCCTCTCTGGGGGTAAATATCAGTATGCAGGCATGGTGGCTTGTGGATGCACCCATGCTTTCCTGAGACTACTGCAGCTCTCCTGGGAGCTGGTCACTGTCCCTGGTCCTGAAGAACCCCAAGACAGGAACATGTCCTAAAGGCCAGCCAGTGTTCTAATATCCAGCACTGATGTTGGATCTCCTGAGTTGTCTAGTCTGTCCACAGGGGGGATGTAGGCTTCTTGCTGTGAAGGGTCTCTGAGATAAAACAAAGGGTTTCCCCACTTCTCATCCTGTCCGGAACTAGCTATCTAAGAGTGAGGTAACTGGATTCACTTGTATGTAGTAAGGTAAAGGCAGGTTCTGCTTTCAGAGCCCAGCATGGAAGGATCTTCAAGGAGACTCTACACCTTATGCTGTGTCCTGGGCCTTCCACAGAGGGCTCTGGGAAGGGCTGTGACATGGCTGTTGGGGCTGGGGCTGACTGTAGGGTGGGCTGCCGGTGGTGACCCTTACTTCTCAAGCGTGGCTTGAGGACAGTGGACACTGCTGACTGGTTCAATCTTGTTTGCTCCTCCATGCCTTCAGATCAGATACATGCAGGTAAGTTGCAGGTAAGACAAGCTAGGTGGGCTCCTGCCGGCTGTCTTTCCACCTGTTGGAAAGGTATCAGAGGCCATTAGAGGAAGTTAAGGACCGTGTTCTCATCGAGACATGGACAGGCAGATCCACCCCATGGGCCTCACGGCTACCCCACTCCATGCTGCCTCAGATGCTAATGGACCTCACTAAGTCCTCGCTCCATGTTGCAAAGTGCTTGAAAGTGCTGTGGTGTGGAGCCTAAGGGTACTCTTAGGACCAACAGGAGGGTAGTTGGGTAGGCATCTGTCCAGTACTAGCTCTTCAGAATCTTTGGGGCAGACCAGGCTCTCTCAGCGGAGTGAACCAAAGGAAAGCAGCTGTAAAGCTCATCACAGCCCGTGTACTCCACCCTGTGCAGCCCATCTCCCCGTCAGGGAGTGTGCTCCTGCTGTAGAAGTGTGACCCACTGGTGAACTGTTATCTCAGGCCCTCTGGGTACAGGCTGGTTGCTCCTCCGGGAAGTCTGGCCTTTGGGGCATTTGGTTTTGGAAGCCAGAATGGGTCAGCTGTGGGTCTCCAAGGAGTTAGTCAGTGCCAGCTCCAGGACAGGGCTGACCCACTCAAACAAGTGCTGTGAGCACACCTCACCTGTGTGTGGTCGGATCCTCTCCTGAGGCTTTTTGTCCCAGGCTGGTGAGGGCTCCGGATTCTGAGTCAGGAGTGAATACCCAGGAGTCTAGAAGCCTAGTGCCTCCCTTGCTGCTAACTCTCAGACCTCTCCTGTCCACCTGCCTCAGTTTCCTCAACCATAGATAATGGGGGAGGGGCAGAGGGGCTGTGGCCTCACTGCACACTCAATAATCTTGTGACCATACTGGAAAGGTGTCATCCTGTTGTGTGGGACAAGTGGCCGGCAGCTGATACCTGGATGGCCAGGTAGTGGGATCCTGACTCATGTGTCATCTCTTCTCTAGAAAATGGGCATGACTGAGGATGACAAGAGAAGCTGCTGCTTGTTAGAAATTCAGGAGACCGAGGCCAAGTACTACCGCACTCTGGAGGACATTGAGAAGGTGAGAGCCGTTTGTCATGGAAGCCCAGGGTGAGGGTCTTAGCACCCGTTCCAGTTCTCTCTCTCTCTCTCTCTGGCTGTGAGGAAACTCTGACCAAAGGAGCTTAGGAAGAGAAGAGTTCATTTTATCCTAACTTGGAGATTACAGTCTCAGCAGGGGGAATCAGTGCAGGACCTCAAGCAGAAACCACGGAGAAAAACTGCTTGCTGGCCCATACAGGCTCATGCTTAGCTAAACAGCCCAGGACCACCAGGCCAGGGGCTGGTGCTACTCACAGTGGGCTGGGTCTTCCTGCATCCATGAATGACCAAGCCAGCCCTCCAGGCATGCTCACAGGGCAGTCTGAACTGGGCAATCCCTCCATTAAACCTCTCTTCTCGAGACTCTAGACCAGGTTTCAACCTGTAGGTCTCAGCCCCTTTGGGGTCTCAATTCAGATATCCTGAGTCATAGCAGATATTTACATTATGAGTCATAGCAGTAGCAAAATTATAATTATGAAGTAGCAGTGAAATAATTTTATTGTGGGGGTCCCTACAGCATGAGGAACTGTATTAAAGGGTCATAGTTATGGGAAGGCTAAGAACTACTGTAAGTTGACACAGCACTCTGGGGTAGCAGCCCCTCCACCTTGGCCATAATGTTCCCACTAAGGTGTCTCCCCTCCCTTCTGTGGAAAGCCTCCCAGTTCTCCAAGCCTCCCTTTGCCCTGTGGGGTATTCTGGTGCCTTTGTTGGTAGCCAGGAAAGTAGCACATTGGATGTGATAGGCCATGTGACTAGATGCCACCCAAGGCCCTGAGTATTGCCAGTGGCCTATATCCATTTACGTAGCCCCCGTCGCCACACAGTAGGCTTTGCTTTGGAATCTTCCTGGTGCATCCATGCCCTTATATAAAGAACAATACATACCACTGTCAGCTAAAATCCTCTTGGCTATTCTCTGGTGTGGAGTTTGCCCCAGTGTCTTAGATGGTTTCCATTGCTATAAAGGACAACATTTAATTGAGGCTGGCTTATAAGTTCAGAGGTTCAGTCCATTATCAAGATGGAAGCATGGCAGTATGCATGCAGACATGGGGCTGGAGGAGCTGAGAGCTCTACATCTTCATCCAAAGGCAGACAGGAGAAGACTGGCTCCCAGGCAGCTAGGAGAAGGGTCTTAAAACCCACCCCCACAATGGCACACTTCCTCCACCAAGGCCTCACCTCTAGATAGTGCCACTCTCTGGGCCGAGCACATTCAAACCACCACACCCAATGTGGCCTCAATGGCAAGTAGGGAGCCTCCAGTCATGGTTCTGGTATATACTGCCCCTTAACCTAGGCTAGCCTTACTATGGCCTCCACAGAGCTGTGCTGTGAGCATGGGTTGTGGTCTTGGTCCCAGCCTGCCTTGCCCATTGTGCAATCCCATATTTGTGCAGTCACACATTGCCCTCTGCATGTGCTATCCAGTGGACACTGAGCCCTCCCTGTGCAGGGCGACTTTGGCTTTGACTGGAAAGTGCCCCACATACTGAGCGGCAGCATAAACTTCTTCCTTCCAGAACTACATGGGTCCCTTGCGGCTGGTGCTGAGCCCGGCGGACATGGCTGCTGTCTTCATTAACCTGGAGGTAAGCTTTCTGGCATGTTCCTGCCAGGTATACAGCTGTCTCCTAAGATGATATCCCTGGGGCTTTGCAGAGCTGAGTCCCTGCTGGTGCCTTGGCTGGCTTATGATTGACAGATGGGAAGATAGCTTCCCACACTGGAGACTGTCCTTCAGGAGGCAGAGGAGGTGATATCTGGTGTGGCCTGAGAGTTTTCCTGGGACTTGCTATGGTAGTTGTCAGCTGTGCACAGGCTCACACAGCTCTAGAGCAGACTTGAGACCCTCAGGGCTATTAGCAAGGCTTCTGTTAGTACAGAAGGAAGTGTGCCCCACAACTGCTCTGCTCTGCAGGTGTCTGACCACTCATGTGCACCAGATGACCGTGTGTGAAGGTTAGCCTGTGAAGGCAGCTGGTTTACAACTCCAGATGTCACACATGAATGGATGCCCCTCAGAGCATGCTGCTTGCTTCTGGCTCCTTACCACCTCCCATTAGCTCAAAGACTGAGGTTGGGGTGGGGCATGTCTTACTCTCCCACACAGGGCTGACCAGAGTGTTCCTTTTGCTGTCTGGGCCTCAACCAGTACAAATGACTTGGGACAGAAAAGAAGCTAGGAGGAGTAGAAGGGGGCAGCCAGTGTTCTGAGCACCGTTCTGTATCTGGGGTGAAACTTGAGGAAGCTTACTTTCTCTTGGCCAAGGTGACATAGAGAGGGTGTTACTTCTTGCAGCAGTTGAGAGCTGAGTGGCTGCAGGCGACTCCACTCTTCCGAGTAGCGTGGCAGCCACAAGGTTGCTAGTTGAGAACAGCTACACTGCCTTCTTCATCTTCTGGCTTCAAGTCTGTCCTGAGGCAGCTGCCCTGTGTCCCTAGAGGCCGATTTGGGTCTGGGCAGCTCCATCCACTGCATGACCATAATGTGCTTCAGCTTCTCCATGTGCTGGACATTGTAACAAGAGTGTCCAACCTGTGGCTGGGAGGCAGGGAGCATATGGCCCAGGATGGCTTTGAATGCAACCCAACCCTAAGTCTCAAATTTGCTTAAAACATTTAAGATTTGTTTTGCAATTTTATATTTTTGTAATCATGTGATTCTTGAGTGCTGACTCTGCTGATGGCACTGGGCTATAATGTCAAAAAGTTATTCAAGTGGTGGTGTCCCACACCTTTCATCCCAGTGTTTGGATTAAGGCAGAGGCCGGCAGATCTCTGAGTTAGAGGCCAGCCTCAACTCAGACCAGACTCTGGTCTCGAGAGTGACTTCCAGGACAACCAGGACTATACAGAGAAACCCTGCCTCCAAATCAAAACAAAACAAAAAGCTAGGCACACCTGCTAGAAGCTTCTGACTGAGTGGCACTAGCCTTCACAGGCTTAGGTGAGCACCCGCAGCACCTCTTGGGTGTGCTGGCCAGCGGGGCCTGGCTGTGCCCGGCTGTGCACTGACCCTACTTTCCCTTTAGGACCTCATCAAGGTGCATCACAGCTTTCTGCGAGCCATCGATGTGTCTATGATGGCTGGGGGCAGTACCCTGGCCAAGGTCTTCCTGGAGTTTAAGGAAAGGTGAGTGACAGCTGACTGGACCAGAGACCTTGTGTACCTGGAAACCAGCCCAAGCAGGATAACAGAGGCAGGGAAGTTCCCCGAGACTCAGCCTCACATTCTCGGGGCTGAGGCAGGGGTCCACTCGTCTCTGGATCCTCGTTCCTCTTTGTAACCAGGGTCACTACCCACTGCTTCTCCATCACAGCTTGGAGGGCTGGGGACCTCCAAGCCTCACTTCAATAGTAGGGACTTGTAGGGTCCCTGCAACCCTCTCTGCCTCTCTGGCTCATTGGGATCATGGTGGCTAATGTTTGTAGTCTCCAGGCCTAAAACCCAAGAAAACTTCACTGTTTATGTTACTTGACGTGTTCTATTCCATCCTTGACACTCTACAGGCCAAATAGATTAGGGGATCACAGGCAGTTTGGGAAGAGGTGCCTGCTCTTTGGAGGGATCAGAACTTGATGTCCAGAAGTACAGCAGCTATACCTTTGTGCATATGCCTTAGTTTTAGCCATGCCCTGTAGCTCTACAACGGGGATTGGAGGGAGTCTGAAGCTGATATCGAGCAGAAGCTGAGGCCCGTGTGCTCTGTACCACAAGAGAGACCCACACCTTCAAGGCCACAGCCCCAAAGATTAGAAGTGCCTCATCTCTGAAGATGGATCATTTGTTGTGTGCCCTGTCAGAGCCTTGCCCCCTGACCCCCAGTCTCATTAAGTGCAGAGTTATGCCAAGGAGCTATGCCAGATGGAGCTATGCCAAGGAGGACTTGTTTCAGGATGAGATGCGTGAGCTTAGGCTTGGGCCTTTGTAGCCTTATTTCCAACTTGTGGGTGATTTTTTTTTCCCTCTTATTTTTAATTATGTGTTTGTGTGGAGGCATGTGTACAAGAGTACTGGGTGCCTATGGAGGCCAGACTAGGGCATCAGATTCTCCTGGAGCTAGAGTTGTAAATGGTTGTAAGCCACCCCACATGGGTGCCAGGAGCCTAACATAGTCCTCTGTAAGAGCTAGTATTATTTTTAACCCCTGAGCTATCTCTCCAGGCCCTATATTTTTTTTTTTTTTTGGTTTTTTTTGAGACAGGGTTTCTCTGTGTAGCCCTGGCTGTCCTGGAGCTCACTCTGTAGACCAGGCTGGCCTCGAACTCAGAAATCCACCTGCCTCTGCCTCCCAAGTGCTGGGATTAAAGGTGTGTGCCACCACGCCCGGCCCTATATTTTTTTTAATAGTACAAAATGTTGGTTGTTAAAATGAAGGCCCGTTACCTCTTACTTCCATAGCCAACTTCCTACAACACTCTCAGAATGAATCATTTGTTCAGTTTTGAGAACAGTAAAACACATTTAGACTCTATGCTTCGAAGCAATCTGTGCATGGACAAAAGGGTTAGGAGACAGTGCAGGAAAGTCCCTAGTTGCTGCACCAAAGGCTTCAAGTATCAGAAGTTTAAGGGTATGGTTGTAGGGTGTTCCTGAGCCTGATAGAGGCGAGGGGGGTAGGTGGAGCACCTATAGGAGACAGCACAGAATCATGCTGCACAATGTCTGGACTCCATGTGCTAAGCAAACACTCAGCCTCAGAGCTACATCCATCCCAACCCCCCATGAGCCTGAGCTCCTTAATTCCCACTTGTGCTGGGACTGTAGTTGTGTATCTGTCAGGATAGGTAGTGCCAAAGGTCCTTTGGGGTCCTATGGATGAACAGGGAGCCCCACTAGTCAAACGTCAAACTTGTCAAGCGTCAAACTAGTAATTCACAGTGCCAGGGCTCCTGCCTGCTGCCTTCTTCCTCTGCACCTAGGCCTGAGTTTGGGAAGGGGTTGAATGTCATCTTGTCCCAAAGCCTAGGTGTATTAGTTACTTTTTATTGGTGTGATAAAATATTGTGAGTGTGGCAACTTAGAATAGTGTTTAATTGAGCTATGGTTCCCAGAGGGTTAGAGTTCATGATGTCTTAGCCACTCTTCTATCACTGTGAAGAGACACCTTGACTAAGGCAGCTAACAAAAGAAAGCGTTTCATCAGGGCTTACTTACAGTTCCAGAGGTGTAGACCATTGTCCTGACAGGCAGAAGTGGTGTTGAAGTCACTTCGAGTTCTGCCTCTGCAGGAAAAGACCCTGGGCCTGGCTCAGGCTTTTGAAACTTCAAAGCACACGCCTAGCGACACATTTCCTCTAACAAGGCCACCCCTCCTAATCCTTCTCAGGTAATACCACTCCTTGATGACTAAGCATTCAGATGTATGAGCTTATGGGGGGGGGGGGG
>JADRCC010238584.1:0-11881 GCA_019843855.1 Hylomyscus alleni
TTTTTTTTTTTTTTTTTTTTTTTTTTTTTTGGTTTTTTGAGACAGGGTTTCTCTGTGTATCCCTGGTTGTCCTGGAACTCACTCTGTAGACCAGGCTGGCCTGGAACTCAGAGATCCACCTGCCTCTGCCTCCCAAGTGCTGGGATTAAAGGCGTGCGCCAATGTTTTAAAGCCCATTTTATGTAGTCAGGTGTGGCCAGTGCTTGCACTGCTTCAACATTTTCTCCCTTGCTTTATGTTCCCTTAGCCATTTGTGCTTAAAAGTGTTTTCTACTTCATGCTAAATCTACAGGCAAAGACTGATATCAAGAGGAAATTTTTAAACAAAAGGTTAATGTCCCTGGTCCATAAAAAACTCAAATTCCCTACAAGTATTATTAACCCCTCAACGGAGGCCTACACATTCGAGCACACATGAAGAAGATTGAAGGCTCTGGGTTAGTGTCATTTAACTGTAAAGCATGTAGCTTTAGGAACTGGAGAGAGGTCAATACTTAAAAGCACTGATGCTCTTTCAGAGGATCCACATGTGGTTCCCAGCACCCAGAGTAGATGGCTCACAACCACTGCAACTCCAGCTATGGGGAATCTGACATCCTCTTCTGCCTCCACAGGCAAAAACACTCAGATGCACACAGCCACATACAAACATATACATATGCACATAATTCAAAATAAAATAAGTGTTTTGAAATTTGCTTTGGCCTCCAAATAACTAAGAGATAAAAAAATTTCCATAACTAGTGTCAGTCAGGCAATTTTATACTGACTATGTAGTGTCAAACTTCTGTCCACCTCCAACAATTGACATTATAATATTTTTCTAAGTAAACGTTTGTCCGCATCTGCGACTGAATCTCCCAGAATCAGAATTTCTAACCCAATCAGAATTTGACTGGTGGGGCCAAAGAAAGCGCATGTTTCCAGGCTTATTCAAACAAATGTAAAGGTGAAGACAGAATGAAAAGTTTCATCAGTGGTTTCCTGGATAATGTGTATGTTGTACACACATTCTTCTTTGGTACCATATATTTTGTTAAGCATACCTGGTCTTTTACAAGACAACCATATTAGATCAAACAAACATCCTACAAATGCCATTGCTGAAGACTTGGAATATTTAGCCTTATTCTTTAATAAATGTATATCAAAATGACATAGAACCCTGAAACAGACAAAAAAAAAATTCAGAGTTGACCAGAAAAAGTGATTTTTCTGAAATAATGCTGGTGATTTGTAAATGTACACGTTCACCCAGAAAATATATATAAGTTGATATCAAAAGCCTGGAAACATGCAGTTTCTTTGACCTTACCAGCCAAATTCTGATTTGGTTAGAAATTCTGATTCTGGGAGAATTAGTCGCAGATGCGGACAAATGTTTACTTAGAAGAATATTATAAGGTCAATTGTTGGCGGTGGACAGAAGTTTGACACTACATAGTCAGTATAAAATTGCCTAACACTAGAATGTCATATGATAAAATAACATACAGTAGTTAAAAGCAGTATTACAGTGAGACCGCATGACTCATTTGTATTTGCAAATGCCTAGAGGATAGCCTGGGATAAAAGAAGGCAAAATTTTACACCTATGTCACGGTGGAAAAAGATAGATGATTTTAAGTTTATTAGATTTGATTGTTCTGATTTTCCTATCCTTTGAGAATTTAATACATGCATATTAAATCTGTTATGGCTTGTCCACTATATATTTATTAATTACATTTGCATATGGAGCAGCTACAGAGAAGGCTGGAGTTTTTGCAAAGAAAACACAAAAGCAGTGTTTAGGGTAGTGTTATTCATTAGATGCTCAGCAGTGAGGGAAATATTCCATGGCTGTGTTGACCAGAGCTATAGCCCCACCCCAGTACCTATTGAATACGTACAGTGTAACTAGTTCAACCGAGAAACTGATTTTTTTTCTAATTAACAAGAATAAAAACTCCTATTGTTTTTCAAGACCAAGTTAGGATTGCATGCTTATGGAAAAATGGGATTTATGCTTGTGCACATGCTTGTTTGTTTACGGAGAAGGTGATTTTTAACCTATTAGTTTACATTTATGGAGGTGGATAGACAAGGACAAAGAGGCTCCTAACCAGACATTGCATTTCTGTAGGAAATTGGCCTGGAACATAGAGAAAAAGAATGAGAAGGTTCAGGCGTCACTCCACAAAGCACATGAACACCGATCTCAGTCAGATAGGGATAGTTTATTGAACACACACCTAAAGACTGATCTATCAGGGCAGCAGCTTCAGACTCAGGAGCTGAAAGGTGCACATCTGTACATTATCCAGTGTGAGTTTATATAGGGAAAAGCATAATGAGCTCATTAGCAGATACAGGGGTACCGTAGGGTGGTCGGCCTTCTTACCACATCTCTTTAAACATAAGAGTTCAAGCTGAGCCCTATCCTGATTGGCCCTGAGGGAAGGCTACAGCTGGGGAATTTTCCAAGGAGAGCAGTTCTCAAAATATGATAACAAACCTCAGGATATAGCAGGATATATGGTCAATTTAACCTCAGTCTGAGCCAAATTATTTTTCTGTGTCTTATGGTCAGGCTTAATTCTTAATTTTTTATCAGCAATATGGGATGGCTGACTGGCCTGGAGCAAAATAGCTATAGTTATTGCTAAGAAGTAATCTCTGGGAACCAGGTTAGTGAAACAGACTTCAACATTTCTTGTATGCTACATCCTGACTGCAGTGTCCTTGCCCTCCCCTTCCACAAGTCACTCTACCTCCACCTCCGTCTTCCTCCTGTCCACCCCAATTTTGCTTCCCCTCAGAAGAGAGCAGGCTTTCCAGGGACATCAAACAAATATAGCATAGCAAGCTACAATAAGGCCTGGCACATGTGTTTGTTACTTTTAAGTGATGTGTATGCCCGCATGCGTTTGTGTGCACCAGGAGCCTATCCATGGAGGCAGGAAAAGGGCATCGGGTGCCCTGGAGTTGGAGTTACAGACTGTTGTTAGCTGCCATGTGGGAGTTGGGAACAAAACCTGGGCCCTCTGCAAGAGCACTAATTGCCTGTGGCCACTGAAAGTGAACAGAAAATGTTTCCTTCCTGGTACTTTACACTACAGTGTGTGCTTTAAAAGCTATTTTCTCCAGGTCAAATTTAATATATTTCAGAGCTTTAAAAGGTACATTCTATCTTTTCTTTACTAGAAAAGAAAGGGACACAATTCTTAATTCTTCTTAACCAGGATTATTAGATTTTATAGCACTTAAGATAATATAACTATTATATTCTAATGAGAGAATAATGTTTTAGAAATAATGAAATTATGGCAGAACCATTCAGACATAATTATATAGCCAGAATAAAATTTTCAATTAGGCTTTCATTACATTGCAATTAACTCTGCATTTGAACACTAACATTAGCGTGGCTAGTTTTGCTTGTCTCTTGCTTTTTAAAAAAATAGCATTTTTCCCCTCTTTGTTCACATTAGTCTAAGGAGGTACCTGGAAAATTAAATTAAAATATCAGTCATTTCTAAAACATGGGCAAAGTATAAAAGAAAGCATGCCTCAAATTACTCTATTATGCATTGTATGAATTAGATGTTGCTGTGTGGCAAACTTATCTAAAACCTTATTGCTTAAAGCACTTATAATTGCATAGTTTGTGAAGGTGAATATATAACTTACTTTTCTCATCATTGTGCCAAAATATCTGATAGAAAATCTAATCCTAAAGATGTTTATTTTTGCCTCAGTTTCAGAAGTGTTGGTCTACTGTGGCAGAGATGACTTAGTGGAACATGTGGTCCTCACATCTCCCTAGTGGGCAGGAATATGAGAGTATGAAAGAAAGAGGAAAAGGATAGTGCACCCTCAAGGACCCTCCCCTGTGACTTACTTCCTACCTCTTAATGTTCTGTAATCTCTCAAAATATCACCACAAGCTGGAGAACAATTTCAAAACATGAGTCTGTAAGGACATTTTGTATTTGAGCGACAGCAGTGAGGATCCTCCCATAACTTATTGAGGTGGTTCTCACTCAGGCCTTGCTTAGGTCTTTAGTCAAGCTGTAAGTAAGTCAACACTACTATCATCCAGAGGTGGATCCTGAGCATTTCTGATGTGGCTGTTAGCAAGAAGACTTAGGTCCTTCTTACTACAGAAAACATGATCTCAGTGGCCCTTGCCACCACACATGACCTAGACATTTCAAAGTGCAAATGTGAACCCTAGACAAAGAACTACGGGCAACCAAGGAATGCTGGGAGGACAAGGAATAGTCTTCCATGACAAAGTGCCCATGGATTAAAACCTACACACCTATGGGGAATGTTTTATGTAAGCAAGCTCTGCTTCCCACCTCATTTTCATGTCTGGTTTCTTTTTTTATTAGCAGTCAAAAAAAGTAGAAAGTGATGAATCTCACCCCTATTTTCGCCTATTTTGGACTTTCTGAGTCCTGTGAGCCTTGTTCTTTAAAGCAATGTCTAAGAACCTACAACCTAGTCTTTACCTGGGAGCTTGTTAGAAACGCAAACTCCAAGACAATGCCATACTCACTGATTTGCTCTCACGTATGAAAACCGGAATGTGCGCTTGTTGTCCTATAACAGGGGAGACAGGAAGAGGCAGATGCCCAGAGCTCACTGGCCACCCAGACTAGACAAATAGGGAAGCTCCATGAGAGACTCTGACTCAAAAAGTAAGATGGGTGGAAGCCAAGAATGTAGCTGATAAGTGCGTGGAATACATGAAGCCATGGGTTTGACCTCCAGTAACAACACACATACAGAGAGAGAGAGTAAGAGAGAGAGATTGAGAAATATACCCAGCCATCAGCCTCTAGTGTTCATAAACATGTGCACATATATACACATGCCCACACATTCCCACATGAATACATATACAAAGATCCCCAGGTGACTCATGGACATGTTGGATTTTGAAAAGCCCAGCTCTAACTTCAATTCCCTTCGCTGGGAATTGTGAGCACATCCAAACAGCTGACTTAGTACCTGAAGGTGCTCAGTGAAGCATTGTTCCTCAGACCTCCTCTACTCAAGCAATAACAGTAACCTGGAACCGTCTGGGGAAGACCCAAGTGTTCTCGTGGTACAAGACCCAGGTGAGGGTCTGGCCTTAAGCAGCCCTGGCATGCAGTAATGCCAATGAGAAACAGGTCTGGACATAAATGTGACCCTTTCTGCTGCTTTACTCTGTGTAGTAATAAACTGTTAAACCACTCTACTTCCTGATTGGAGAGGCCTGATTCCACCTGCTCCAATGATCTGGAATCCCTAAAGGAAAGACAAAAATGTTCAGCATTATTTTTAAGATGCCTTAACTAGCTCAATGGTTGGGCCACTCCTGAACCTCCACAGAGCTAACGCACTCCCGTCCAATATTCTTGAGTTATTACTTTGTAAAATCTATACTTTTTCTCTGCTCTCCAAGATCCAATCAAGGAAGTGGCCCCTGAGGCCGCTTTTCCCTGACTCTATACTCTTAGTTCTGTCTTCCATAGCTCTCATGTTTGTATCCTCTTCCTTCCTCCTGCCCTGGCTAATCTCCTTTTCCTTCTCCTTCTCCTACATTTTCTCTCCAAGAATCCTCAGAGTCCCTCCTCTCTACCCCCTGCTCAGCCATTGGCCTCTGGCTCTTTATTGACCAGTCAAAACACCAACTGTTGGCAGAGACCTGCAGCAGACGTGAAAATTCCCATGTAAGCACAAATCAAATCCCCAACATCTCACCCCTTTTGTCAACAAAATAAGACTCTTTTCTCTCAGACAAAAACTGAGCACAACCATAATAATTATATAAATTATAAAGTATGATATACAATTAGCATCCAGCCTATCATATTTGTCAATTTAGAAAATGTACTCTACCATCATCTATCCTGAATTAAAGAGTTTACAGTTCTATACCTGAATTATGTTCTGATTTTTAACTTGTATCACCACCTGAAAACCATTCTTTCAAATCTGTATCATATTCCTCAATGCTAAACAACTTAAGTTTGATTATGAGACAGTAACTAGTCTTCAACCTTGTCAGAAATCCAGGAACAAGTTAAATATTATCTGGGTATAGAGAAAACACAAAGACATAGCTTCTCAAACTTAACCAAATTGTAGAGATAACTGACTACCTAGACAGTCAGTCCCCTATTCCTCAAAATGTTGGAGCATCTATCTTCAGTCTTCTGGCTCAGGATCATCTGACAGACCTTAAATGAAGCACGAACAAAGAAGGACTAGCTTACTCTATTGGCAGAGCTAAGCTGTTGACTATCCTGCATGTGTGTCCTTTCCAGGACAGAATTCTTTGTCTTCAGATGAATTAGGGCAATTCTTGTCCAGTGCCTACCTTGCCACAATTGGAGCAACTCCATATGGAGGTTATAATGCTCAATATCTTCTTTGAATTGTAAAGAGGATACTTTCAGGAGCAGTGTCTTGTAGTCAAAGGATCTTAAATAATGAATTAACATTAAATGTCATATTCTGTGGATTTCTAATGTTTTTGAAGACTATTTTACTATATAAAGTTTATTTGAACTGTTAAACCTTGACTACTCTTAGCTATTATTATTCAAATAATATTGAAAACACTTTATTGTAATTAAATCAGAATCTAATGTAACCATGAGTTTGCTCTCTGGCCCTTACCTTGTGTTACTAATCATCCTAAACAGTTTATAATAGCAAAGACTAGGTCAAAGCCTTGTCTTCTTAAGTGAGTCGCATAGGCACAATGCCTATCTAAGAGTAACAATATTAATTTCAAGTTTCGGATCACCATACAAAGTTTATACCAATGAAAAATTCAATCTGTATCAATATATGAACTCTGCACTAAAGTAAAAAATTATGACATTAATTTTGTATCTTTTGTAAAGATTTCTACCAATGTAAGATTATGGCTATATAATGCTTTGTTCAAAAATAAATTTAGTAATCCATCCCATCTATTTCCTCCCTATTCAAAATTATAACCATTTCCAAGTTATCCCTTAGAATGACAACCTATCTATAATTTATAAAATAACCATAACCGATATTCAAACCTAAGGGATCGGGATGATGACTCTCCACAGCTTCTTCCTGCTGAATAGGAGTGATGAAAAATTTCTTAAAGGGGTATGGATGGGTAAAAAAATTAGAAAAACTGGTTAGACTTAAGAAAGCTAGCTTAAGCACCTGTTATCCAGACTCTTATGCTTCGAAGGCTCAGGGTTTGACAGAAGTTTTGACTATATCCATTGGGATGAAGCGAGATCATCTGGAATCATCAATGATTCCTGAAGTTGTTTTGGAAGCAATTCTCTGGAAACAGCTTCAGGAGGTAGGGGGCTGGAACTGCAGGTCATATCAGTGTCCCCAAGGATGAATCTCACCAAAGGTACATTCTGCAATATATGAATCTCACAATCAAAATTTTAGCATTATAAAGATATTCATATGGATTGTTCAAGGTGTACAGATCAGTTCAGGATAAATTTTTGCTCCATATTTGAGTAGATAAAAGACAGCTATCCTTTTATGACTTAATTTGATCAATAACAAATTGTAATAAATCTTTATGCATGCCATGTGAAGGATGGCATGATGAATCTTAAGAATTCTACAGCCAACAAGATTTATTGTCTATTTTTAGCTGAAGTTTTGGGTAGAGACATTTTTATGTCTATGCCAGATATAATGCTGTTCCCATATTGAGGAATAAGTTGATCAATTAACCTGCCCTGTATCCAAGATCTTCAGCTTCTTGCAGGTTTCAGGTTTTGCTCGAGCCACTTGGAGATTTCTTCCTGCAGTTTGGAACTAGTACTAGCTTGTGCTTAGAGGCGCTCAGAGTCCCCGCTGTGCAAAGAGACAGGCTACTCAAAAGATAGAGGCAGACAATGGAAGCTGAATGCTTCTCACAACCAGATAAAGAATAGAGATGAATGAAATTTGATTTAATTGTTTTTAAGGATAGAAAGGAGTATAATGATAATTGTTTAAGTGTTTTAAGTATACATGGAATAAAGAAACCCAGGCCTTTGGTATGAAATGTAGGAATCAAAGGCATGAAGGCAGAGAGAATAGAATGAATGAGAAAAATGCATTAAAAGGAAATTGAAAAAGGCTTGCCAGGGCAGTATTTGGGATCTTTGAATGTGGTCTACATGGGGTATCTATCTGGGATTCCTTAGCCTGGTATGACAGATTTAGAGCCTGGAAATAGGCTGATACAGTAAGTGGAAGGGAATTTAATTGAAGTTAAATACATAGATGAATGAATTGAGGCTTTTGATCAAATTGTAGATCAGGAGCAAGAGATAAGAAGAAGAACCTTATCCCAAACAGATAGTAGAAATTTACCTTAATTCAGGTTATATAAAGAGAAAGGGGACAGATAGTAGCAACTTAGGCCTTGATCTCATGTAGATTGAGGAGATTCAGGAGATAGTGAGGAATACTCTTTCAATGGACAATATTTGTTTAGATTGCTTTAATTGCTTTAAATTGTTTCAATTACCTTATCTTAGACAGGTAGTAGAAACTTATGTTGATTCAAGTTTTATAAAGAGAAAGGGGACATATATACCAACAGAGATATTAATCTCCATAGAAGGGAGAATTTAAGTATAGAGATGAATAAATAACTTAAACCTTGATCCCATGTAGATTGAGGCAGGAGATGGTGGGGGAGGACTACCTCAACAGATAATAATATTTGTTTAGATTGTTTTAATTGCTTTGGATTATTTTAATTATCAAAATGCATGTGGTTATGCATTTGGTGGTTTTATTAAAATTCCTCTGGGAGAGAGGTCAAGCTACTAAATTGAAACAATTAATACCTTGGATGATATTAGGTTATTGGACCAAGAACATGCTATTTTGGGAGAGAGGCTCTGTATTTATATTAATAGGAAAGGAGAAAAGGCTTTGGACTCCAGAGTTCAAATCTCCAGTTCCTAATCTTACATCATGCATGGCACATGTGTATTCCATTTGGGAATCTCCAATCAATTTTTCAAAGTGCTCCAGATTGGAATGCTATCTGTAGCGGTGAATTGTTAAATGGCTCCTTACTTCCGGGTTGGGGAGGTGCAGTTCCATGAGCCCTGCCCCCAGCACTCTGGAGTCCCCAAATGGAAGACAGAAATGTGTAGCACTATTTTTAATATTCCTTAACTAGTTCAGTGGCTGGACCACTTCTGAACCTCCAACTGGCTAACACACTCCCCTCCAGTATTCGTGAGTTACTACTTTCTAAAATCTATACTTTATCTCTGCTACCTCAGACCCAATCAGGGGAGTGGACTCTGGGGTTGCTTTTCCCTGTTTCTTACATGGTTGGTTGTCTGTCTTCCACAGCTCTCATGTTTGTATCCTCTCTCTTCCTTTTGACCTTGTGATTCTCCTTCTCACTTTCCTACATTTCCTCCCCAGGAATCCTCAAAATCCCTCCTCTCTTCCCCTGCCCAGCCCTTGACCACTGGCTCTTTATTGACCAGTCACAAAACCAGCTGTCGGCAGGGATCTGCAGTGAACTCCCATCTAAGCACAAATCAAATTCCCAACAACTCTCTACGTACAAGTTTATTTTTATTCTCTCAACTGCTGGGCCATTGTAAGGAATCAATAGTGCTGTGTGTTTTGACATTGATTTTTATATGCAAGCTTAAATTGAAGACTGTGTTTGGCTTATATGGAATTATTTTCTTTATACGATACTTATTTGTGGCTGAGTATAAAGGTAATGCATGCTTATCATGAACTAGTTAGAAAATACATACCGCTGAGGCTAACATTGGCATATTTTTTATTAGTTTTATTGCAAGAAAAAAATAAAATTTTACCAATAACTCTTTTTTAAACCTGTCTGAATATTATGTAACTTGAAGAAAGTTAGATGAAATCTCTATTGTTCTGATTCTACCAAAATTTTGCTACCCCTAGTTGAGTGAATTAGTTGTTCTAATTTTGTTCACTATTAAATCATTCTTCATGAGTCTTTATTAGTATGGAATCCCCAGAGGAAAGGATTACTGAACCAAAGGATGTTTGATACCTTTTCTGTCAAACAGTATGTCAACTTCCAGTAAGACTTATGTTTGCCCATTTGTTGTAATGGAAAAGATGCATAGAGTAAGGTAGAGCCAGGTAGAGGCACTGAGCTCTCCACGAGCACTTCCTTGTGCTCAGATGCCAGGAACTCTCAGAATCCCACTCTTTCATATTTATTTCATTGCGTAGGTGTGACTGATAAAATCATTGACCAGTTTAACTGTCTGTGCTTCTCCTCTCAGTAGGGGTTAGAAGGTAAACTCTCCTGCACCCTTTGTGATGGGGTGATAATCCTCCCTCACTCTGTAGCCATCTAGAGCCTCAGACACCAGTTGTCATGCTAACAAACAAGACACTTCTCAAGAAGTTCCAAGAATTTTAAGATGTATAAACCACAAAACTGCCCCAAACCAAATGTGTAATGCACATCGGATGAACATCTCCTCAAAAGGTTACAATCTCAGCTGCTGGCTGTCCTGGCCTTTTGGATCCTTAGTTTTCTGAGAAAACAATCAACTGATCAATGGAAAATACTGATAAACAGGAGCAAACTACTTAATTTATAAGTAAGGACAGAAAACTGCTGAGACTGAGAAAGGCTAAGGCTTTGCCCCCAAGTGTTTCAGACCGGGAGTTTTATACGTTGTCTGTTGGATGAGATCCACAGAGATGAAATAAGGTGACAGAAGGAGTGGAGGTGTCCAGAGGAAGATTGCTACCTGCACAAGGGACCTATGGGCAATAAATTTCCTAAATATAGAATGCATCTAGCTTAGATAAACAGGACACGTGAACAAAGACGGACAATAAGCCTTGAGAACGTCTAGGACCTAGGTGAAACACCAACACAAGAGCATCTACAGGACAGGGTGGAGACGGGCTCATGCCCTGCCCACACTCCATACATGCAGGACAGGGTGGAGACGGGCTCCATGCCCTGCCCACACTCCATACGTGCATGACCTCTGCCAGCTGACTTGAATTCTGAATTTGACATCTTTCATTTGCAAGCAGACTTGGTCACTACTTATAAGACTGTTTTGAGGATTAAATAAGAATACATAATCTTTTGAGGACCAGTGTCTACTGTATACTGGTTAGGATTGACGTTCATAGATGTTTATTACAGTTCAGCTGAAAATGAGAGTTTGGGCGATGGGTGCAGTTAGATAAGTGGGTGGGGAGGAAGTGTTGACTTAGGGAAGATATAAAGTCCTTGCCTGACAATCACTAAGGCAAAGGAGCACTCCCTGCAATAACTGCAAAAATTCAAGGCCATGCTAGGAAAAAATGGTTAAAAGGAATTGGTAGTTCTGAGGTTATTTCCAGCCCCTGGCACCAGTGGTTCTCAACCAGTGGGTCATGAGCCCTTTAGGGTTGCATATCAGATATCTTGCATATCATATATTTACCATACAATTCATGGCAATAGCAAAACTACAGTTATGAAGTAACAACAAAATAATTTTATGGTTGGGGGTTACCATAACATGAGGAGCTGTGTTAAAGGGTTGCAGCATTAGAAAAGTTGAGAACCATTGTCCTGCACACTTCTAAACAGAGTATTTAACAGTTTATATTTGATTAGTTTTATAAACAAGTAGATAAAAAGTGTCAAGGTGTGTCCACCTATTTGGGCCACTATCACAAAGCCAATCACCTCTGGCTAGGTGGCTTATAAACGGAGAGTTTACTTCTCACACTTTTCAGGGATGGGATCTAAGCACCAGCAGTTTGTGTTTGGAGATGACTCTAGGTGCTATCTGGCAATCTTCCAGTAGGGTCCTTCTATGGTGGAAGGGTGAAGGAACCCTGTATCGTGATTTTT
>JADRCC010238589.1:0-11727 GCA_019843855.1 Hylomyscus alleni
GTTCGGGTCCTGAACAGTAGGCACACACACCGGGGGAGAAAAATACGAATAATAATAATATCCTGTGACTCAGGAGCCATGCACTGTGCTGGGGTGGTGGTGCCCGGTCACCACAGTCGTCCTTGCTCACTAGTTGCAGGATTTTATTAAAACTCTTGCTTCACTGTGCCGGTGTGTGTGCCTACTGTTCAGGACCCGAACCCTTCTTTTCCGCGCACCTTTCTCTCTCAGAGTGAATTGGTGTTTTAAGGATTACTCTTATTTGCCTCTGTTATTCCATGTCCCTCTTCTAGTATCACCCCTTCCTCCAACACATACTCATGCGTTCAAGTCATTCCTGACCCTGCTGCTAATTTCTGGCTTCTGGCACTTTCCCTTCCACCTGATAATATCGTTTTCCCAGGCACCTCCCCTGTGGTTTGTTGGCCCAAGTTTTGAACCTGGCCCAGTTACTATGCCGGCCTACAACTGCCCTCCTGCTAGGGGCGGAGGTCAGTTTGCAGACCTTCAAGGTTGTAGAACTAAGACAGTAAGTTCTAAGGAATTCGTTGTAGAGACTTCCTAAATGCCCTCTGCGTGTTCTTGATACATACACTGAAAACTTGAATTTCCTCTAGGGTGTTAGTATACACACCAACATCTTTAATACTCTCCTTTGCCCCTGACTTTGGAGCTTCATGGTTTGGGAAGTACACTTACTTGTACCTAGTAAATAAAGCACTATGGCTTCAGAAGGTTTTAGAGTACTTCATATTTTCTGTCTACTGTTTTTACACAACTACTCTTGGTTTTTTCGAGACAGGGTTTCTCTGTATAGCCCTGGCTGTCCTGGAACTCACTCTGTAGACCAGAAATCCACCTGCCTCTGCCTCCCAAGTGCTGGAATTAAAGGCATGTGCCACCACCACTACTCTTAATCAATTAACTATGTAAGAGTTACAAGGAAATAAAACTTTAAAAACATTTCAACTGTTTGAAAAAATTTGCCTTTGAAATTTGTTGCTTTGAAAAGAACTTATTAAAGTTTTCTTGATTAGAAACTCCAGACTGATGAACTGAATTTGGGTCTGTGACCAGCAGTTCTCACTATACTAGTGATAGAACTCTTTGCCTCTTGTGGTTTAGTTGGTACTTTTTGTAGTAAGATAAGAATTACTGCAAATTTGAGTTTTATAAAGAAATGGAGAAAAAAAAAGAAAATGTTGATAAAAGGCTTTGAATGTTCCACACTAGAGAGTGAAAACTTTAAAAAAGTAAAAAAGAAGAAAGTATATTTCAGGTGAGAAGATTTTGTTTAGAAAAATGCATTAAGTCCATCTCCTCATGTTTCATCCCAGCCAGGTCAATGATACAAATTGAAAGAGTTGTATAGCATAGAGACGTAGATACAATGTCAGATAGGTTAGAGTTATAGGGAGGGCAGTACGGATAGGTATTCCATTCAAGTGGTGAGATTGTTTTAAAGAACTTCTGTAAACTTTTTAAAAAAACTATGTCCTTCAGCCACAGCACTTGACATAAGCTTCCTTTTTCAGATACATTCTATTTCTATTGTTACAGTCCAGGCACAGGCAGGCTCATTTTGATTTGTATTCAGCTCTTCTTCAAACGCCCTTGGCAAGGTTCTCCTTTGCTTCTGGTCTTTTCAAGGATTGCCTGTAATCTCCTTGAGCTTCATTCGGTTTTCTTGTTTTTCAGACTGGTGGAGCTGAGTACATCTCTCAGATCTCTTTTTTTTTTCCTAGCTCAGAAGTCTAATGTCAGTTTTTTGTTTTTTGGTTTTTTTTTTGAGAACAAAATATAGCCTGTTGCAGCTTTTCCCAAAACGAGTATGCTGTTGAGTTGAGAGGACTTGGAGCCATTTTGGGTTCCCTGAGGTTATGGATAGGAGAAAGCCAACTTGGAATTAAGCTGACATTTTTAATTAGCTTGTGACTCTGGACAAGTTACTTCTCTGATAACACATCCTTATTCATAAAGTGGGATGTTACCGCTTCCTTTGTTTAGGGTAAGAGGATAAGGTATGTAAAATACCTGTTGAATTGTAGGCTTTTAGTTTATTATCATTATTATTATTAATTATTATTTGAGGTGCTGGGAATTGAACTTAGGCCCTCATATGTGCTAGACAAGCACTGTACCATTGATCTATATATTTCCAAGCTGCTTTGTAGATTTATAAATAAGCAGTTATCATTAAGGTAGGGTTCCTTTCCCCTTTGATTGCATTTCCCTCTCTGGCATTTCACTGTAACTGCATATTAATGAGAGTGTGACTATGTGTATGTACCTAGTCCTGTGTCTAGGTTCCTTAAGAGAGCTGAAGCTTAAACCCAAAATAACTCACCAGGGTAGCCTGAGGATCCCGAGATCCATCCATTCCCTCTGCAAGCCTTGTAAATTTCTTTTAGCTGCTCTTGATGCTTTTCTTGGCTTTGCTTTCCAGGCATGAGAGCAGTATTCTTAGAGTGAAAGCAAGGTTTTTGTCTTTGGGCAGTTGCTAAAACATGGACAGATGGGGCCCAAACTTCAGTTTTGGATTTTGTGGGTTAATGCAACTTGGCTGAAGAAGCTTTTTCCAATTTTGATCAGTTTTATAATGTTTAGGGTCATCACTTGAGAAAATTAAGAGTATACCAATAAGTAATTCAGTACTGCTAGTACAGTAATTCTGGGAAACCAGTTTGTGTTCCGTTCCATTGATGAGGATAGCTATTTCATCTTCACTTACCTTTATAAGAATAGCATTTAGTGAGCAACAGAAAACTCACTAAGCAGGCTGCATTTATTGATAGATCATGAATATCCATATTTTCCTCGCTGATGTGCTTATGGCTTGTACTTAAAGGACCTACAACTTGAAACAGTGTCAAGTTTCAAGTTTCTTCTTGTTGGTAGGCACTACTTTTTTATGGTATTACATATGCTCTTTTCCCCTTATTTTGAGCTGTAGCTAGTTTTTTTTTTTCCCTCTGTACACCTGGTTTCAATTTTGCATATGGAATTACTCATATGGACTGAATGAAGGATTACCCTCTTGCCTTGCACTCTCTCTAAGTCTCAAATAAATTTTCTAGTGATAGAAAAACACATACTTGTATTACTCACATTACATGTGCTTAGTAGGGTTTTTGTGTCCACCTGCTGTGCCTGCTTAGAAAGTGCTCAGAACCCGGCCTTTCATAACTTTATCTAAAACATCAGAGCTCTGAGTGAACTCTTTCAGAGAAAATATCAATTTCACTGAGTATCATTTTCAAAGTTGTACTTACCGCTGTTTCTGGCATAACAAATCTCTGTAGCTGGGCTTGAGGCTGCAAGCTGACATTCACAGGAGTCCCTCGGAGCGCCACGCACACCTTCGTGAAACACACCATGTGCTTTGGCAGAGGTTGGTAGTTGAGAGCCTCTAATTGAAGAGATTTCTTAATGTGGGATGCTGTAGAGGGTTCTTCAGTGTTAGTGAGGGTTATACATTTATTTGGTTAGCCACAGGGACTGTGAGTGATTTAGTTAGCTGATAGAGAATTGGTCCCTTACAACTGTAGGGTCTGTCAGTGTCTTGGGCCATCTTAAGCTTCCTAGGATTCAGAACACAGTAGCAAGCTACATGTGAACTGAAAAGGAAATGTTTTACAGAAATGAGTCTGTGTGTTTTCCCTGCCATCCCATTCCATCTCCTTTGTTTATGGGAGTCATGCCCTAAAAAGGTAGCAGGCAACTGGTGCTCACAGGAAAGGACCTGCTCCTTTGTGAAAGGAAAATCAAGAGAGAAAATTGCATCAGTAATCAATTTGATGAGAAACATCTAGAGACATCTAAAAACTGTTAGGGGCTGAAGTTGTGAACTGTTCTGTGTCATGTGACTCCCACATTCACCACCTCAAAGATAACTTGAGCTTTCCTCTCTGAGGGCAGAAGACTTTATCGTTTGTTCTTCTTAGCCTTCTGTGTCTGAAAAAATACTGGGTGGGATGTTTGTACATTTTGGATAAGACCAAGCATAGTGGGTGTACTGGCTGGTTTTGTGTGTCAACTTGACACAGGCTGGAGTTATCACAGAGAAAGGAGCTTCAGTTGGGGAAGTGCCTCCATGAGATCCAGCTGTGGGGCATTTTCTCAATTAGTGATCAAGGGGGTAGGGCCCCTTGTGGGTGGTACCATCCCTGGGCTGGAAGTCTTGGCTTCTATAAGAGAGCAAGCTGAGCAAGCCAGGAGAAGCAATCCAGTAAGGAATATCCCTCCATGGCCTCTGCATCAGCTCCTGCTTCCTGACCTGCTTGAGTTCCAGTCCTGAGTTCCTTTGGTGATCAACAGCAATGTGGAAGTGTAAGCTGAATAAACCCTTTCCTCCCCAATTTGCTTCTTGGTCATGATGTTTGTGCAGGAATAGAAACCCTGACTAAGACAGTGGGTGAAAATAATTAAGTAGGTTGACTAGCTGATACAAACACACACACACACACACACACACACACACACACACGTTTATATATGTGTATATATATACATATATACATATATATATGCATGTATATATATAAAATGCTCTTTGGAGGCCACGGTGTAAGTCAACCAGTGGCCTCTGCCTGCTTAAGTGTCTTTGAATAGGGTAGGTAGACAAAACCAGCTAATTCTGTCAACAGGCCTGCTTGTCTGATCACCCCTTATTGTAATTGTGGTTCTTCAGCTACATAGGCCACTGTGAATTGTATAAGGTATGGATTCTGCCTTCAGTGAGCACACAGTTTTGTGTACATCGAAATAATCCATGGACTCCAAAGTCCAGAGGCCTCTGGGTATAGCTTGTGGCATCAATAAATGTGTAGAGGAGTGTTCCTTCATACTTAGTATTCATCTGGATAGAGATTCCAGAGGACTTGGAAGGTAAGTGTAGCAGATGGGTCAGCAAATGTAGTGCCCTCTTTAAGGACAAATATGTTTCCCAGGGAGTTTCCTCTTGTTGAGGCTGCTTGTCCAGCTCTTACTGAAGCTTGTGTTGTACTTTTGATTCCTGTCTCTACCCAACTTTGGGTTGGTTTTCATCACAGAGAGGAGCTCAGCTGTTTTACAGCTACACCTTGTGTGTATCACCTTGGTCAGCATCTTTCAGTCTTTTCTGCTGCCTCACAGGTGAGGGCCTCTTTTCTCAGAGGAGATCAGGGGAGACTGTTGAGCATGACTGCTGTGTTCGTATAACCTGGGACAGCTGATAGTGCCTGAGTTCAGGAGGATTGTAGCCTCAGGCCACCAGTGCACCTCCGAGGCCTGAGAATTTAGTTTCAGAAGAAGAAATAAAGAGTGATCCTGTATGAGCCAGCCCTGCCATATGCAGGGTTATCAGCTCTGTACTATGCTTATCATGGATTCTTTGGATGACATGTATATGCTTGACTACATGTGACCATAACCTGCCCTGAGAAATGTGTGGTTGGTGTTAGAATAGCATTAAGGAGCAGATATGGAGGCATCAGAGAAACCACAAAAGCAACAAAAAGGTAACAAATACTTACTGCTGATGAGAGACATATTCTACTTCTATGTCCCAAAACACATAGGGAAAGAAAACCCAGTACCTTACACTACAACTCTCAACCCATGGGTTGAATGACCCTTTCACAAGGGTCGTCTAAGACCATCAGGAAACAGAGATATTTACATTATGATTCATAATAATAGCAAAATTACAATTATGATGTAGCTATGAGAGTAATTTTATGGTTGGGGGTCACCACAGCATGTGGAACTGTATTAAAGGGTAGCAGTATTAGGAAGGTTGAGAACCACTATCTTAGGCACACCTCTAGGACCCATACAGATGCTGGTGAGAACTGCGGACCTCATCCTCAGCCCCATGTGGAGAAGGAGCTCCATGGTACATTTGGGCCCAGGTGATAAGAATGAGCTAGAAGAAACAGAAGTCTATGACTGCAGTTAGGTTATGGTATACTATAGACCTCATAGACCACAGCGCCCAGAACTGTGATCTCCCACACAGGGAAGTGAGGCTGCGGGCCTCTTTCCTGAGCCAGCTGTTTCTATTTGAAGGGCAATGCTTTGAGGCTGCTTTAGGGATTGAAAGGGCTTTTTGTAGTTGCTATATAAAATAGTAGGGAAGTAGAAGGTGTAATTAAATATACAGATCAGTGTTTATAGCTAATACTTGAGTTTTGGCTTATGTTGCTGACCAGTTATAGTTACATGTAATTTTAATTTTGCAATTATTTGATTTTGGGGTTGAAATTTAGAAATGTAAAAGTTACTGCATGTATAAATTGTATAAACTGATGAACTTTATATAATAAAATATATTATGGTAATGATAATATGTAATACCATTTTTTTAGTTGGTGAGACTCAAACCCAGGTCCTTATGTCTGCTGGGCAAGTGTTCTACCATTGAGCTCTGGTCCCAACAGTACAGAGTTATGTAGAATATATTGTAACATTAATATATTGTTATAGAATATATGGTATATATGAATTAAATGTATTATGTATCACTTAATGTAATATATATCATTTAAAATAACCCTAAGCTTCAGAAATGAAGGCCCATTTCCTCTTATGAGAGGGAATGGTGTGTTTTTATTGTATGTAGGAAGACTGATGGGCTATGATGCTTCCAGAGCATGTGACTAGAGATTGGGCAGCCAGTGCTGGACTCTGTGCACCCTGGAACTGAATGTTAGAGTCTCCTGGGAGTGGAGAGAATTGGAGTCAATGTTAACAAAGCTTTTTTCATCTTTGTAGATGAATTTCAGAAGTACATCTAGCAACTGCTGTCAGAAAACACGAAGCTAGACTTGGGGCACATGTCTCTCTTCCCAGGGAAGTGAAGGCAGGATGGTCAAGAGTTCAGGGTCATTCTCAGCTACATAGTGAGTTGAGGCTAATCTGCACTGCTTTAGACACTGTCTCAAAACTAGACAAGCAAAGCAGGCAAACAAAACATTGAAAACCAAAACAGTAAAAAACTCAGCCCCCTCCCCCATCTATATATCTATATCTATATATCTATATCTATATCTATATCTATATCTATATCTATATCTATATCTATGTCTATATCTATATGTATGTACCTGGGGCTGTTGGGGATGTAGCTCTGAGGTAGGTTGGAGGCTCTTGGTTCAACCCCTAGAATCACGAAACAAAATAAAGCAACAAGAAAAAAATGTAACTGGCTCTGGTTTCAGGAGACGAAGCCTGTTGGTATTCCCTTTTCTCATTTGACTGGTGGTCTGAGAGAGGAGATGGCCTTTTTCTCCAGGGAACACAGTTCTTGTGTGCCATTCTCCCTTCCTTATCTCACCTCTACTGTAATTTGGGCCCTGTTAAGGTATAGACGGCTCACACAAGTGACCCAGGGGGCTTGGGTTAGTACTTGGTGTTTGGAATATTCATTGAATGAATGACTCAGTGATCTACAGAGCTCAGCGTCATGGAAAGGCGGACAGGGCGGGGGATACTCCGTTAGTGGAATATTTGTAGTAGGTGTAGTGAGCACAAGGAACCATAGTTGTGCGAGGCAGACATGGTTGGATGGAATGAAGAATTAATTTGGGGAGTGATTCCTTTTGGATGTTCAAACCAGATCCTGAAACCCCATCATAAGGGGTCTGGAGGGAAGGCAACAGTAGCAGAAATAACAATATAACTACCTGGGAGTGTGACATAGAGGGAGAAACTAGAAGTTAAGCTTGGAGAATTAGCAAATGGGACATGAGACAAGGGAAGAAGCATTAACAATTTGTTTGATATTTTGGGCTTGAGGAAGACATGGCTAAGAGAATAAGAAGTGTTAAAGGCAGGCCCTTTCTGACTTGGGGTCCCGGATGGAAACAGTAGAGGAAGACAGTTGGCCAAGCGCAAGTTCTGTTCTGTGTACACTGGGTATGAGCTGCTTCTGACTGTCCCAGGGTAGGTGTCCAGTGAGTAGTTTAACATGCTTGTTCCTGGCTTTCAGCATGCTGGGGTTTAGGATTCATGAATTTATCAACAACAGTTAAGAAGGGCTTGGCTGGATGTAGTAAATGTCTGTTATCTTGCACTAGGGAATCTAAGGCAGGAAATGAAATTCAGAATTAATTTGGTGAGTGATTGCTTTTGGAAGTTTAAATCTGAAGACATTTGCTAGGAATACCATGAGCACATGGATGATAAGAGAGTAAAGGCAAAGAACTGAGTTGGAGTCCTGAAGCCCCAAGGCCAGGCAGCAGAGGCAGAGGAAGCTCTGTGACGAGGGGAGGAGAAATAAGACGGCTAGAGCCCTCTGAAATGTGTGCAATGAGCTGTCAAAAAGGCTCTGGATTCTGGGAGAGGGCAGTAATGAGGGGGTGGGGTTAAGTGTGAGAGGGAAGCCATATAGATAAGGTACTTTGCAAATATGTATTAGTTTTTACAAATACAAGTAAATAGTAGTAAAGGATTACTACTAGGGCCTTTTAACAGAGTGCTTATGTGATTATACTGAAAGTAAAGGCCAGATAGTGATAGCCGAGGAAGTGGAAATTAGAAGAATCTCAGGATGCAGGAACATTATCCTGTTACTTGAGGCCAAAGCCCCAAGTCCTCAGTCGCCTACCTTTTGCTACCTTGTCTTATCAGATATTGAGTGTGATGCCAAAGGGGATGTTTGATATTGACCTTGAAACTTGAACTTGCTGAGTTGGAACAGCTTTGCTGCTGTGAGACTGTGTTATCTGTGTCTGGCAATACTTTTTTCTTACTTACATAATAGAGATAATGTAAATATTTACTACATAGGCTTGCTAAGGACTAGGTGAGTAAAGCACTAGGGTAGTTATGGTATGTAATAAGCATGAAGCACATGTTAGCAGTTTTGCTTCCTAAATACTTTGTAGACTTTTTTTTTGAGACAAGTCTTTCTATATAGCCCCAGACTGGCCTTGAACTCTTGTTCTTTTGTTGTCTGCCTCCATGGTGCTGAATTTCAGGCGTGTGCTCCCATGCAAGGCCCTAAGTATCTTTTGAAAGTGTTACCTATTGTATTACCAAAATAGTACCCCTCCCAATAACTTCATTGTAGAATAATTTACATGTCTGGAAAGTAGACTGTTCAAAAGTTCTTAGAATAAGCACTATGTTGTATTGTAACCTTTTAAGGACATTTTCCTAATCTGAGTAAGATCTTGAGTTCTTTTCGGTTTATCCTTAAGTCCACCTCCGCCCTAGGTAACTTTGTTTACTCATGCTTTATTTATAGAATTGCCTTTTCGGGGGTTTCATGTAAATAGACTTAAACACAACCTCTATCTGTATTCCCATCACTTGGGAGGTAGGTGCAGGAGGCTTGACGCTAACCTGGCCTTACAAAAAGAAGTAATTTTGTAATATGTGGTCTTTGGTGTTTAGTTTTATGATTTTTTTTTTTTTGGAGTTCATAGATAACTTTGTAGCTCTTACTGTAACATGATTCCTCTTTATTACTGAACTGTATTCTATTCTGTGAATACATAATGCTTTGTTTATCCATTCACCAGTAAATAGCCATTTGTTTGTTTCCACTCCTGCTATTGTGAATAATGTCTCTATGCGCATTTTGTACAAGGCTTTGTGTGGACATATGCTTAATAGCTTCTTAATTGGTCCTTTAGTCTCCTCCAGGGGTCCTTCTTCTGTTCTTATCCTGCTTCAATCTGTTGTCTACACTGTAGCCAGAGTGATCTCCGAAATGTAAATCTGATTATGTTATTACCCTGCTGAAAATCCTCAGTGCCCCTGAAACTTAGTTTTTACTAAGCTCAAACTTTGTTTCCTAAGAGTTTTTTTTAATTGATTTAAGTTTTATTGCATTATGATGAGAAAAGATACATAATTTCAGTTTATCTGAATTTGTTTTTGTTTGTTTGTTTGTTTTGTTTTTTTGAGACAGGGTTTCTCTGTATAGCCCTGACTGTCCTGGAGCTCACTTTATAGACCAGGCTGGCCTTGAACTCAGAAGTTCACCTGCCTCTGCCTCCCAAGTGCTAGGATTAAAGGCATGCGCCACCACCACCCTGTGGCACTGAATTTGTTAACATTTAAAAACATATTTTAAGTAAATAGAATTATATCACATTCTTCTTTCCCTTTTGTACTCCAACTCCTCCCAGAGACCCCCTTCAATACCTGCAATACCTTTTTTAAAATTTTGTCATATTCTTTAAAATTTATAAAATATTGTAACAATAAAAATGAGTAGTATAGAAGTTCTTTGATATAAAGCAGTCAATTAAACAGTCTTATGTAGATGCTTGTCTGCAGCAATACTGAAAATAGATAAATTTTTTAATATGAATTTTAAATAACTCCGAACATATTAATTGTATATTTTAAAATAATGCATCACTACTAGATTTTTTTTAAATGAACATAAATAGATAAAGTACTTTTGTTTGTTTGTTTGTTTTGTTTTTAGTAGAGTTTAAAATCTTGGCTCTTACTGTGGTACAAGCCTAAAATAACAATTTTTTAGACATTGGAGTTCATTGTAATAAAGCTGTACTTCAGTGACCCTCACATCACCAAAGTATTTTACCTCCCTAATAGCTAAGCTAAGAGTTGACAGTTTTGCTGTGCCAAGAAGTGAATTGTAGGCACGATTTTTGGATACAGATTTCCTGCTATGGTCAAAGTTATTTGACTGGCGTAATTGTCTTCATTCTCAGCCCACAGAGAACAGGTTACATTAATTTAAGAAATGGTGTGTGTATTAAGATGGTCTGTGAAGTCACTCACTGTTCAATGAACAGTGGTTCTGTTTGGAGAGTGGCACAGACATTAGGTGAGGGTAAGAATCTGGTTCATTGACTGTGATGATTTTTGAGAAGCATTCATCTCAGAGAAAGAGTAACTTACAAAGTTATCTTCTTCAAAATTGATACAATAGTTAAAAACATTAAGCAAAGCATTCAGTCTCACTTTTTGTTGTTCTCGTATAAGCTACCTCCCAAGTTAATTGTTTCTTTTGGCTGTATAAATTTTGAAATATGTAAGCTGTTCTGAAAACCATAATATAGTGTAAAAACATCGAATAAACAATCCTACTAATAGAGAGGCAGAGATAGGAGAAGCATGGTTTCAAGACTGTTATGTGGTACTTGACAAGACACTGTCAGGTACAAACAAGCTGAAAGTGTATATGGATTGTACAATATTGGACCTATTTCTCCAATTATCAAATTAGAGAGACCACCAGATGATAGCCAACAAATTTTCAGTTCCTCATACTTTTGAATTTGAATCGATTAGGATGAGTTGGTAATATTAATTTTCATATTAAGAGATATTAAGAAAAAGTAATTGTTATTTTTGTTGTTAGAGGTGGAATTATGTTTGTGTGGGTTTGTTGAAAGATTACTTTCTTGCTTCTTCTAGGGTGTAGTTTTGCTCCTTATGTTGATGTTTTCCATCTATTATCCTTTGTAGGCTGGATTTGTGGAAAGATATTGTGTAAATTTTGTTTTGTCACAGAATATCTTGGTTTCTCCATCTATGGTAATTGAGAGTTTTGCTGGGTATAGTAGCCTGGGCTGGCATTTGTGTTCTCTTAGGGTCTGTATGACATCTGCCCAGATCTTCTTTCTAGCTTTCATAGTCTCTGGTGAGAAGTCTGGTGTAATTCTGATAGGCCTGCCTTTATAGGTTACTTGACCTTTTTCCCTTACTGCTTTTAAAATTCTTTCTTTGTTTAGTGCATTTGGTGTTTTGATTATTATGTGA
>JADRCC010238596.1:0-12677 GCA_019843855.1 Hylomyscus alleni
ATAGTCTCTGGTGAGAAGTCTGGTGTAATTCTGATAGGCCTTCCTTTATATGTTACTTGACCCTTTTCCCTTACTGCTTTTAGAATTCTTTCTTTGTTTTGTGCATTTGTTGTTTTGACTATTATGTGGCAGGAGGAGTTTCTTTTCTGATCTAGTCGATTTGGAGTTCTATAGGCTTCTTGTATGTTCATGGGCATCTCTTTCTTTAGGTTAGGGAAGTTTTCTTCTATAATTTTGTTGAAGATATTTACTGGCCCTTTAAGTTGGAGGTCTTCACTCTCTTCTATACCTATTATCCTTAAGTTTGATTTTCTCATTGTGTCCTGGATTTCCTGGATGTTTTGGGTTAGGATCTTTTTGCCTTTTGCATTTTCTTTGACTGTTCTTTCCACGTTGTCTATGGTATCTTCTGCCCCTGAGATTCTCTCTTCTATCTCCTGTATTCCATTAGTGATGCTTGCATCTATGTTTCCAGACTTCTTTCCTAGGCTTTCTAACTCCAGAGTTGTCTTTCTTTGTGATTTCTTAATTGTTTTTACTTCCATTTTTAGGTCCTGGATGGTTTTGCTCAATTCCTTCACCTGTTTGTGTTTTCCTGCAATTCCTTAAGCGATTTTTGTGTTTCCTCTTTAAGGACTTCTACTTGTTTTCTTGTGATCTCCTGTAGTTCTTTAATGGCTTGTACCTCTTTACCTGTATTCTCCCGTATTTCTTTGAGGGAGTTATTCATACCCTTGTTAAATTCCTCTAGCACCATCATGAGGTATGGTTTTACATCCAAATCTTCCTTTTCCGGTGTTTTGGGATATCCAGAACTTGCTGTGGTGGGAGTACTAGGTTCTGATGAAGCCAAATAGTCTTGGTTTCTGTTGGTAGGATTCTTGCGTTTGCCTTTCGCCATCTGTTGATCTCTAATGTTAGATGTTCTTGGTGTCTCTGATTAGAGTTTGTTTCTCCTTTGGGTCTAAGTCCCTGGGTTAAGGCACTCCGTGGAGGGAGGCTCTCTACTTGCAGGCAAGGGGCAGAAAGGGTTGCAGATCCACCACTGTCACTCAGAGGCTGAGAGAATCCTGACCCTGCCACCCTGCGACTCCCCTGCAACTCCTGAGGCCTATGCCTCCTGGATGGTCCTGCCTGATATAGCTGTCTCCTGAGAGGCTCCAACAGTACCTGACTAATACAGAAGTAGAGGCTCACAGCCATCTATTGAAGTGAGTACAGGATCCCCAATGAAGAAGTTAGAGAAAGAACTAATGGAGTTGAAAGGTTTGCAGCCTCTTGGGATGAACAACAATATGGACTGACCAATGCCCTCAGAGCTCCCAGGGATTCAACCACCAACCAAGGAGTACACATGGTAGAACTGATTGTGCCTGCAGCATGTGTAGAGTAGAGGATTGCAAAGTCAGTCATCAATGAGAGGAGAGACCCTTGGCCCTGTGAAGGTTCTGTGCCCCAATGTAGGGGAATGACAGGGCCGATAAGTGGGAGAGGGTGGGGTGGCAGACATGGGGAGGGGGGAGGTAACAGGGGTTTGTTCTAGTTGTTTTTATTTGTTCATTAAAAATTAAAAAAAAAAAAAGAAAATCACAGGAGACAAAATGGCAGATCTCACCTGAGTTCCTGGGTTAAAAGCAGGCCCTGGAGGGAGACTCTCTACTTGCAGGCAAGGGGCCGGTTTCTTTCTTTAAAGAGAAGCTCCCTAATTATTTTCCAAGTTTACTCAGCATTAGCAGGAGAACACCCTTCTAAATGTGTGTACAAATTTTCTTATCTGCACAAACATTCTATCATCCTACCATTCTGGATGAGGTAAATCTGATATCTATGAGGAATGAAAACACTGCTTGACTCAGTTAACTGCACTCTAGATGTCTCTGGCTCTGTACCCGAAAGGAAAACTGGAACTGATTGACTTTGGCACCAGGCCTAACTCTACCCCCACCACATCTTATGTCCTACTCTATTTTTAATGAAAAGTCTGCCTAGATTACTAATAATAATACTAATTAAACTGTATTGTAGTCCATAGCTTTGGGCTGTTAAAGGCAGTCACCGAAATAACCCAAAGCATTTATGAAGCAGACTTTTGTCTTAGAGAGCAATATGTTGATTGCGCACTGGAAAGTCATCTCTGGGTGATCAGATCCTGGGCATCTCCTGTTCACAGCTCAGGGCACTCTTTCCCTCTTCAGTGATTAAACAGGAGACTGATTATTCATAAGCCTTCATTTATCTTCTCATTCGAATGGTCTGTTTACTATAAATAAGTATATCTGAAAATAACTGGTCCTTGCCATTAGTTAGGATCTTTCTGATGTCTTTTTCATGAAGTATTTTATTGATTCATCACAATAATCTTCTGAGTTAAACATAATCACTTCAATTGGAATCAAAGCACAAAGGAGCATGGTGATTTGCTTGTGGCCACACAGGAATAAACTGAGGTAGTCCATGCTGCAATGTGACTTAGTTTCAAGTTTCCTACAGATCGAATGTTCCCAGGGGTTGCCTTTCATAATACCCGTGTCTGACACATCTGGCCTTTTGTATAATGCAAAATGCAATAATTTTCAAGTGGATCTTATTTTAATAATTTGTTTCATGTAATCTTTCTTATTTAGCAAAATATGACTATTATAATATATAGTTTTAAAATATTTTTCTTTGTTGAGAATTTTGTGCTTGTGTGTAATGTGTTTTGATCAAATTTCCTCCCTATCCTGTCTGCTCCAATTTTATCAGATTATTCATTTCTCTTCTAATTTAAATGTTCTATTTACTATAAATGAGTGTATCTGAAAATGGCCTACCACCATAATTCCCTCTCAATTCCATGAATTCTCTGTATTCTCTCTCCTTTGTTTGTTTTTTAAAAGCCCCTGGACTTCACTTAGAGCTATAGTATATACACTGATGAAGGGATGTGCACTGGATTGTGGATAGATTCTTAGGGACCATGTTGTTGAGGAAGATGCACTGTCCTTGCCCCAGAAGCCAGTAACTTCTATTTGTCAACTAGGTGTGGGATTTGCTGACTTCCTACTCCCTTCATACTGGGATAGTGTTGTCCAGTTTGATATTTTTTTGGCATGTAGCCAATGCCAGTTCATACCTGCCCCTACCTTGTCGTGTCCAGAAAATGCTATTTCACCATATGGTCATCTACTGTTTCTAGTTCTTACATTGTTTCCTGCCCTCTTCTCAACCATAATCTCTAAGCGTTGGGAGCCAGGTATGACGGAAATGAACTGTGAAGGGGTGAGCACTTCATAGTTCTTTGTGCTCTGAACTGACCTGTTGTGGGTCTCTGTGCTCACAGCTAGCTCCAGAAGGAGACACTTCGTTAATGGACACATTTTCCATATTAAGTGTGCACTCTACCAGTTTAACAATTATCAATGGGACATATTGTACCTTTGCTTTTTTGTACAAAGTTTTTGAAATTTAGTGCGTGCTCAAGTCTACTATAAGTTGAATGCTGAATTTTTATTGAAAACAGTTAACCTACACTTCAATTTCATAAACTTTAAGATGGGGAAGTTGACTCACAACTTGCTAGTATGAACACATGCTATTGTATTAAAATAATTATGTTCAACACTAGTCTTAAAGTGTAAAAATCGAAGGGTTGGATAGATGACTCAGTAGTGGAGAACACTGGCTCCTCTTACAGAGATCTGGATATAGTTTTTAGGATCCACATAAAGTTCACTACCATTTGTAACTGCAGTTCCAGAGCATCTAATGCTCTTTTATGACTGTTGAGATTACTAGGTATGCACATGGTGGATGTATATATGTGCAGACAAAACACTTTATATGGATAAAAGGCAACAAATAATTTTTTAAAAAAATATCAGTTCCAAGTAGAGCCAACAGTTGTACAGTCAAGTACCATCATGTTCAACAGAGGAAATCTGTAGTATCTAACAGCATATGAGAGAGCATAGGCAGTGCCTTTTGCACTGTTTATTCTTCAATGCATCAATTATTAACAAAAAAACTTAAATTTTCCATTTCAGTGATTTTCTTATTTCCTAGGTATGTTTTACATGAGCAAAGTGATAATAAATTGATCTTTCCAGGGAGACACATTGACTGAGAAAGAAAATAAAGGGCGACAGGCGTGGGAGGTGGGCAGAGGGAAGGATAGGCCTCTTTCAGGGGACAATAAAAGAGTGTTTTAGGAAACGCATCTCATTTCTCCTGTCAGTCAGTCAGCATCTTGGCAGGTGGCAGCCATTTCATGAGCTTTTATTGAAGATCCTTGTAGCTTTCCTTCTCTGTGTGTCTGGGCACCATTTCTAGTTGTTTCCCTTGGGGCGTGGGATTCATAAAGATCTTTATGAGATGGAAGAAGGCGATAAAATCTGTCAGAGGGAAAATTTACCTTCTAATCACTTCTGTTTCGGTCCTGTTGTAGCTTCTTCACCGCTCCGACATCCAGTATTTCCATTGCTGTGTTTATTGATGAATTCATATGGATTCTGATTATGTTTCTCCCATTTAACTTTACCACATCGTTCTCTTAAGTCAGGAAAGAACATTCTAAAGGCTTTTGCACCTCAGGTGACTGTCACTCCTTTTTGGAGATGTTAAGTGTTGGATGAGAGCTTCAAGTAGCAGACATCTTAAGGAATGTACTTGGGGAAACAGGAAAGTATGACATTAGACTATCCTAGTGAAGTCTCGGCGCTTGCCTTAGCATGATGTCTCCTATGAACTCAAGAAAAGATAATTTATCCCTTTTTTAAAAAAAATAGTTTTAATGCGCTACAAAATCAAAGTTTAGTTATGTCTATTGCTAAGAAACTTCGCAAGGGAATCTTTTCAAGACCATACAGATGAACATGTGTATTCGTGTCCTAAGGTGATCCCTTGCATCTGGGTTCTTATTTGCCCTGTTAGAATCAACTCTACAAAGAGTGCTGGCTAACATTGCTTGTGGACACATTTCTTAAACATCCACGATAATTCATGCCTCCTTCTAGGCACCACCTATGATAAAAGAGCTTACTTCTGATTAGCAACTAACCTTCTACCGAGAATACATACACTAAATGAAGTTAGAAAAGAGCTGGGCTTGCCAGAAGATGTTCAATGTCAACAATTAGGAAACAGTTTGTCCAGTGTCAGTCTATCATTTTTGGAAAATATCAGGAAGCTCTTAAGTCTACTTGAATCAGAATTGGAAGACACTTAAACTATTCTCGAAAGTCGTGTTTACTAGCAGTTAAATATTTGTTAATTATGTATAAAGTGGGTGTCAGATGTCAAGAACAATGACTTACTGAGCCATCTTTAAGAAAAAAGAATAATGGCTTCATCTTTCAATTTTCCAGCGTGTGACAGAGAATTGTACTTATCTTGAGAATGGTTCAATTTATTTTCCTCAATAATTGATGGCTCATTTTTCTAAGCTGTTGGATATATTAGTGATTTTTTTTGTATTTGTTTATAATTTTCTTCTGGGTGGTTGGTTGTTGTGAATAATCTACTCTTCTGCCAACATTAAATAAATGGTTCTAGCTGTTATTCTTTCCAACATATGAGATGGTGGGTGTCAAATGCTACTGCATATGGCTTTGGTATAGATCATCTCTGTTTCTTATTCATGTGTAGGTGTTCTTAATAGATTTTGATACCAATGTGTTGTGAGTTGCTTTTCTCCATCGATGACCCATTTCTTTCTCCACATAGCATATTTATTTGATAGAGAAAAGTTCTTAGTTTCTCAAACCTGTCTCTATTTTCCATTACTGTGGTCTCATAAATTTTATTTTTGCTCAAGAAGTCTTCCTTTTCCCACGCTGATGGACAGATTTTTGTTTTTCTTCCAAATTTCACCTTTACTACTCACTTCAGCTTATTTGAAAGGTATTTGTGGATGGTGTGAGGTTCAAGCCCAGCTTCAGTCTTGCTCCTCACATAGGTACCAAAATATACAAGCATTATTCAGCAAATAATTTGTTTCTTGCCTGTCCCTCTCCAAGGATCCAACACAAACATCTACGCTTACTTTTAAACTCCCCATTACATAGACACTAGATCCATATTGATATAAATAACAAAATGCTGTACTTATAGACTAAATTTTCTGTGCTACTCTTGTCTATTTCCCTGATTATCTTGCCTATGAATACATGGACTTTTCTTCAAATAGAATTTATTTTTCATAACAATTCAATTCATTTCATAGTCCTGATGCTGGTTTGGAGACAGATTAATAAGGGAATAATTGCTGTCCTTACACTGAGTCATCTGACCAGGAGGAATTTACATTTTAGGCTATTAATTCTCTATAATTAAATTTTTAGTAATTTTTTCTGTAAGTATAATTAGAATTTCTTAATATAAACTTTTATAAATATATAGTTTTAGAAGTGTTATGTTTTTATGGTATTGTGTTTAATATGGTTGTCCATCTTTATTTGAATCCACAGTTTTTCTCTTCTTGAGACTGGATTGCCTCCTTCATCTCTGCGCTTCTTACAGGTCAGTATTCTCTCTGAAGATGACTTTTTCATAATCCCTTCAGTGTGGGTGGGACAATGACACATTGTCCTGAGATTTTTCTTCCCGTATAGGTTTTATATTATTGTTGTTATTGTTACTACTATTATTAGACCCTAGAGCATTTCACCAGGGTCACATTACCTTTTCACTGAGAAGAGGGAAAACATCAGTCTCTAATAAGAAATCACTTTAGAGTATTCGTTTCCATTCCTTGAAGTTATGTGTTTTCTGTCTGGACAGCTATGCCTTAATGAAATATACACTCTTGGAAATTATATACTCAGAAACATTTTTATATTGATTTTTCCTTTTTTTGTAACTACTTGAAACTCCAATTATGTGATAGTAGAAATCTTGGCAGTGTCCAATATAAATCTTATATTTTTCATTTCAAGTCTTCAAGATTGATGTGTCTTTGTGTCCCTGAACCTGGTGGTGACCAGGCAGCATCTGCAGGAAACAGTATATGAGTGCTTCTCTGATGAGGTTCTACTGTAGCAAGGCCCATCGGAAACTCTTCTCACTTGGCAAGGACCTGTGGTGAATTAGGTGGCCTCAATGCTTATTACCTAGATTGTGTGTGCTGCAAGCTCTCCTTGCTTTTGCTATGCTGTTTATACCATAACAATATTTAATTTCACTTTGTTGGTCAGGGACAAGGCTAGGATCATCTATGATGATTCCATGTTTTTCTCAAAACTCTTTTCGAGGGGTAAAAGATGCCTCTCCTCTCTCTGCCTTCATGGCTGTTCTAGATGTAACCATTAATACTGGGAGTTTGGGGACACATAATCATGTCACTAGAGAAACTGCTGGAGTCACGCTGAGTAAGCCTGTGGCAGTTCTGGAGACCAGTGGGTCGTGCTTGCTTTCCTCTTCTGAGGGAGCTATGTCTGATTTGACAGAGACTTAAAAAAAAGCTGAGTGTGATCAATAGAGACTTAAAATGGATCCTTGAAAAGATGGTATCAGCAATTGTTAAGTGCATATCAGGAGAGGTTGCTTGGTACAGTGATCACATCTCTGTCTGCAATTAAAAATGTGACAGGGGGTGCTATTTGGTGACTGGGCTTATACTCATACATGCTTACCCATACTCTGTCTCTCACCTTTTATAACAGTGTAACCATATTTACTACCAGCTGGGTATGTGCTCATGTCTCCAGGACATGTCTGGCTAGACAGTTATTTCTGGCTTGCTGAAAATAAGGTTGGGAGGTGTTTGACCAGCAGGAGGTGAAAGCGGAAGGGAAACTATTGGGAACCTTTTGTAAGGATGGGGCTTTTATAATGTTGATGTTGTGATCTCTTTAAATAAAATAATCAATGATGTCACTGCTCAAGAGAGCAGGATTGTGACCTTATAAATAAAGATGGCTTGAGGTAACTAAGGTCTCTTGCTTGAGCATCAAAAGGTGGTCACTGTCTTCAGTTTTGCTGACACCAACACTTATGTCCTCAGGTTCCAGAATCCTATTGGAGCTGGACTCCTGAACTGAGCTTTCTTCTAATTTATTAGTTTCCTTTTAATTGTTTTGAATTTAACATTAATTATATGCATTAAACTTTATTTAAAACTTTAATTTAATGAATAATTTATGTTTGTTATCTTAATTTTTATTATGTCTATTGTGTGTCTGTGAAGGATTATGTGCAAGTATGAGCATAAGTTCCCATATAGGCCAGAAGATAGAGTGATGTCCTTTGGTGCTGGAGTTACAGGAACTTGAAAGCTGCTAGATATGGATCCTGGGAACTGAACTGAGGTCCTCTGAAAGACCACTAACTGCTCTTAATCTGAACCATCTCTCTAACTCCCAATATCATCTTTAAAAAAAAAACAACATTATTTTTAGAAGCATGCATGTGATGGTGGCACATTCCTTTAATACCAATACTTAAAAGGCAATGTCCAGTGGATTTCTGAGTTCAGAGCCAGCTTTTTTCTGTACAACTCTAGGACAGTAGAGGCTATATTGAGAAACTCTGCCTTGAAAACCAGAAAAATATGTATATTTGGATATTCTTTTTGTTTTTATTTTCTTTTCCCAGTTTTAATTTTTTCTTTTTATTTAATTGTTTTTATTTATTTACAACCCAATGTTGCCCCCTTCCTGATTCTGCCTCCCTGAGTTCTTCATCACTTCCCAATCCCCCTTGCTTCTGAGAGAGTCTTCCTCCATCTACTCACTCCCACCTCACTCCTGCGTCTCTCTTCCCCGGGGCATCAAGTTTCTACAGGATTAGACACATCCTTTCCCATTGAGGCCAGAAAAGTCAGTCCTCTGCTACATGTGTGCCAGGGGCCACAGACCAGCCCACAATGACATTTTCTACTTCCATCCATTTTCCTGCAAAATTCATAATGTCTTCATTTTTAATAGCTGAATAGTATTCCATTCTGTAAATGAACTACATTTTTCATACTTATTTTTGGTTAAGGGACATCTGGGTTGTTTCCAGGTTTTGGCTATTTCAAATAAGGCTGCTATGAACATCGTGAAGCACATGTCCTTGCAGTACGGTGGAGCACCTTTTGGGTATATGCCCAGGATTGGTATAGCTGGGTCTTCAGGTAGAACTGTTCCCAATTTTTAGAGAAACTGTCGGATTGATTTCCAGTTTGGTTGTACCAGTTTCCAATCCCACCAGCAATGGAGAAATGTTCTTTTTTCTCCATATTCTCACCAGCATGTGCTGTCAGCTGAGCTTTTGATCTTGGCCATTCTGATTGAGGTGATTGGACATTCTGAGATTAAGGTGGAATCTCAGGGTTGTTTTGATTTGCACTTCCGTGATGACTGAGGATGTTGAACATTTATTTTTATTTTTGTTGGCTATTTTATTTATTTATATTTCAAATATTGTCCCCCTTCCTGGTTTCCCATCTGATAATTCCCTATCTCATCTGGCTCTCCCGCCTGCTTCTATGCGGATATTCCCCAACTTACCCACCCACTCCTGCTTTGCTCACTGCCCTAGCAGTGATGTCCTTGTTTTTAATACCTGAATAGTATTCCATTGTGTAGATGAAACACATTTTCCATATCCATATATATCCATCTATATCTACATCTACATCTACATCTACATCTACATCTATATCTATATCTCTATCATCTATAGTTTTTACAGCATTAACTTAAATAACTAACCAGAGAGGCAGCTTTGGCGGGGACTCATTCTTCTCTCTGTAGTTCTTTATTGTCTGGAGTTCCCATGAGATTCCTACATCAGTGTTAGTGTCGACGTAGCAGCTGGAATTACTGAGTTCTTTAGACAACCATGATGTTGAGATTTCATGAGTGTCTCTTAGTGATCATATTCAGAAGGCACATTCTCACAGCAGGCCTTCTGGTCCTCTGGCTCTTGCAATTTTTTCTGCCCCACTTCCATTATATTACCTGAGCATAGGTGCAGGGGTTTTGTTGTATAACTTGGGACTGAGTATCATACAGGCAATTCTCGGCATTTAGCCTAGTCATGGCTTTTTGTACTAGTCTGCTGCAGACAGAAGCTGCTGGTGAGGGCTGAGCTTTACACTCACTGGTGGGTAGAACACTAAGTCTCTGGAGTGCAGTTAGGAAAAAATGCTGGCTTAGTAATGTTGAGAAACAGGTTCTGTTCTCAGGCTTATGACCTCATCATCCCTTTGTAGCTGTTTAGGTTTACAGTATTATCTAGGCATGGTTTCACTCCTTAAACCAATTAGACAGCTTTTGGTAATTCACAAAATAAAACTGCCACTATTTTAGCATTGTGGAAATGTTGCCAGTCCCGTTGTCACTGTGGTAGTTCATAGTCTTAACAGCTACATAGGATGATAAAATGCTCCTCTCCTTCTGCAGCCTGCATAGCTCCTTCAGATACTTAGTAGCCATTGTTCAGTCATGAGACTTCCAGATCAATTCCAGATCATTCCAGATCACTCCAGATCCTGTGCTGAACACAAGCCATATGTTCAGTCATAAGGACTTGCCTTCAACTTCTGGGAATCAAATAAGGGTATTGACAATAGTTATTTTTAGGGAGAGCATCTCTTGAACTTCATTGATAAAGAGGGAATATATGTATATATAATGTATTATTATATAATACAGTAATATCATTATATATATTATATATTATGTTATTTACTATATAACAAAGTGATGTAATACATGATATGAATATTTTATAAATACATTGTATATTAGATATATTTATAACAAACAATGTATTATATCTGGTTATATTATATATAAATATGTGATATAATAAATATAGTATTTATAATTATATAAGTATACTATATAATTATATAGTATTATAAATAATACAATATTCTTATAATATATTATATTATATTATATTAGGTTATGTTACATTATATATAGTAAATATTAAATATATAAAATATGTGTTGTATATTATATAGTATATATAATGCATAATATATGTAGTATATATATATATAGTATGCATATGTAGAATATATATGTATGGCTGTTTATGTATGTAACATACATTCATGTATGTTACAAGTAAATTTATCTGAGTATAAAGCAATGACTTTTTAATTAATGTCGTTTCAAGCATCCACAGTGTCATTTATCCCTCCTCTCTCCTGTTGCATCTCTATTGCCCTCTTTTCTCCCTCCCCAGTTAACGTCCCCCCATTTCTCCTTCACCAATGTTTTGACATGCAGCCCTCTAATTCTCTTTCCAACTTAGTCTCTTTTTCATTTCCTGGTTTCTGTCATTACTCTAGGCTTTATAATCAAGTCTATAGGTTCAGAGCTAAGGTACACAAATTAGAGGATGTATGATGTTTTCCCTTCTGTGTCTGGGTTACATATCTTAATATATTATGTTCTAGTGTCATCCATTTACCTGAAAATTGAATAGTTTTTAATATATCTAGTGGTATTTTCATTGTAACTTGTTTATTAAATTGCATACTTATATTTTGTTTGTTTCTGGTAGTATCTGTATGAACAGAATGAATGCATATATCTCTATGCCTTCAACTCCTAGCAGTCAAAAAAGAGTATTGGCAACTGGTACATTATTTTTAGGGAGGAGTTTCTCTTGGATTTTCCTGATAAACAGGAGATAGTGGCTTTGGTGTTTTAAATCTTTTTATTTGGTTATTTGCTTTTGTGTCTAGTATTTTGAATATGTTTTAGATATTCCAAACTGTGTTTATAAAAAACTATGAAGATAATTGAGTCATTCCAATGTTCAGAAGTTCTAAAGTTACCCAAGTTCATCATCTTGTAATCTCCAATACACTTTCTGCCCTAGTGATAATCTCACCAGTATGTTTCCCTGACATCAGTCACCTGGCAGCGATTATAAAAATAAAGTACAAAGGAAGGAGAACGAGTAGGGAGAGAAGAGGTTTGCCTGTTTATTATTTTCCATGTTCCTCTTAGTTTAATGTTCTCTTATCTCATATTTTTAGTACTTCCCAGGGTGCTCACCTCCTGGGCTGTTCTCCTTAGACATTTGTATAACATTCTCTAGCTCATCCTTCTGAACCAACATTGGTAGCAACCCACAGACTACTCCCTATTCTCATTAGCTTTTATTTGTCACTCTTGACATTGTTGAAATAGTCCTTCAGCATTCACTGTTAGATTATGCTAGCATGCTTCTGATTATGTTGGACTGAATTAAACTTTTATGAAACTGTAAGATGACACTCATTGATGATGCTGTAACTGAAAATTTAAAAGTAATACAATAACTGAAAATTTTCCTCTCCTATTATCCTTAAAAATTCAAAGACCATAGTTGTGCTTAGTGATATTATCAATATTCTACAAACTCAGCTTGGCTTGGTGTTATCATACATATCTGCATTCTTTGGCTAACTCTCATATATCAAACTTTGTGGACAGACATTCAACCCTAGGGCTCCACTCTCCCAGCACCCAGGAAATCGGATTTGCAGTAAGTAACTGCTCCTTTCCCCAGTTCATGTCCATATTGATGGTTGAAGATATCCCCTTACTTCTTCCTTCTCTGGCTGTTGAGAATTCTTTGACTAGTTATTCTTCAATTCAATCCCTCCTTATTTTCTTATTGACTATCTTAAAATTGTTACTATTCCTTATTTTACTACACTGTAATGAATGTATATTCTCTTTTTTATTAGATATTTTCCTTTTTTT